>JACEFZ010016524.1:77500-120972 GCA_014155875.1 Cepaea nemoralis | reverse complement strand
TTTTTGTATATATTTCTATGCCTTATATGTATTTTCATGCATAACACTGGGAAAAAGTAGTCTCTGACATGAAATTAACACTACCCCAGTATATACATACATCATGAATGAAAGATGGCATCTTTCATTGAAGTACCCGGGGAGAATGTCAGAGCCTAGCTTAGCTACGCAGCAACATCGTTACGGCACCCGGCGGACAAGAGTTGTCGGCTGGCGAGATTCTTACCTGACACGCGACCAGCGCTGACGACAGACGCACGCAAAGCCACGTGACCCCACCAGAGGCAGTGGGCAGTGTGTGTGATAATCGCAGACCAAGCGGGGACTGGACATCTGAACGGACGTGTGTGTCGAGAGCAAGGCGTTTGTGTGAATCTCCGTGGTTGTGAGCTGAACGACTGATATCGTGAGCGTCAGACCTATGAGCTGTATTGTGGTTGTGAGTTATATGTTGTACATTGCTGTAACTAGTGTTATGTATTTAATGTGGTAATAAATCCATTGAACTTGTGTTGCTGTGTCTTACGTCGAATTACGTTGTACTTGTACTGTCTCACATGTGTTAGCCAACGAGCCTAATAGAAGATCCTGACAAGCAGCATTAGCAGCAGCAGCAGTAGTAGTAGTAGTAGTAGTAGTAGTAGTAGTAGTAGTAGTAGTAATAGTAGTAGTAGTAGTAGTAGTAGTAGTAGTAGTAGTAGTAGTAGTAGTAGTAGTAGTAGTAGCAGCAGTAGTAGCAATAGTAGCAGCAGTAGCAGCAGCAGCAGCAGCAGTAGTAGTAGTAGTAGTAGTAGTAGTAGTAGAAGCAGCAGCAGCAGCAGCAGTAGTAGTAGTAGTAGTAGTAGTAGTAGTAGTAGTAGTAGCAGCAGCAGCAGCAGCAGCAGTAGTAGTAGTAGTAGTAGTAGTAGTAGTAGTAGTAGTAGTAGTAGTAGCAGCAGCAGTAGTAGTAGCAATAGTAGCAGCAGCAGCAGTAGCAGTAGTAGTAGTAGTAGTAGTAGTAGTAGTAGTAGTAGCAATAGTAGCAGCAGCAGCAGTAGCAGCAGCAGTAGTAGTAGTAGTAGTAGTAGTAGTAGTAGTAGTAGTAGTAGTAGTAGTAGTAGTAGTAGTAGTAGCAGCAGCAGTAGTAGTAGCAATAGTAGCAGCAGCAGCAGTAGCAGTAGCAGCAGTAGTAGTAGTAGTAGTAGCAGTAGTAGTATTAGTAGTAGTAGTAGTAGTAGTAGTAGTAGTAGTAGTAGTAGTAGTAGTAGTAGTAGTAGTAGTAGTAGTAGTAGTGGTGGTAGCAGCAGCAGCAGCGGTTGTAACAGCATGTTATATAATTATGAATAGTAACAGTACTAACAGTAAAAGTCTGCTGTGGTCGATGTAACATCAGCTGTTAACAATCATTGACACAACAAGCCAGGCTAAGATAGCTGCAGTGGTCATACCACAACAAGGGAAAACAAACAAGCGGACAAGAAAACATACGTCACAGCTTCACGTATGTGCTTTCGAAGCCGTGGTTGTAGTGGCTGGTGCACTCACCCCCAAGCCTGATTGTCAGCGATTCCAACTCCAGACGTGGAAAAGCTGTATATTTCTTATAAATGGAGCAGGGACACGCACGTTATATATGTGCATGAGCCTTGTCTCGCCTGTGTATTAAAGGAGCTCATAAGAAACACAGAAAAGTAACACTGTATCCTCGGGAGACTGACTTGAGTTGGTTGAAGGCCTATACTTGATGGGAGGAAGAAGAAGAAGAAGAAGAAGAAGAAGAAGAAGAAGAAGAAGAAGAAGAAGAAGAAGAAGAAGAAGAAGAAGAAGAAGAAGAAGAAGAAGAAGAAGCTTTACTGCGAATAAATGTGGCGAGGAACAGAATTAGTCATCTCACATCATGAAGACGTGACCTAGCATATTTGTAAAGGTAGTTGTCACCTGTAACTTCTATCTTGGCATTTCAGGGGCCTGGTTGACGTCCCCCCACGCACACACGCACACGCACTAACAACCTGCCATTGAAGCCAGTCCCTATCGCGGCACGGGAAAGCTCCGGCTTATTATGATGGCAACCAGCGAGAATGCATTCAGCCAAAGGGCTATTATGTCTGAGCACTAGAGTACAGCAAACATTACAATCTGGAATTCCCGACAGGAAAACGGGTGGACATAAATTCTTCAACAATGAGGCACAGGGTACCTTGAATACATGAAATGTACACACCGGGTATTTGGCTTTCTTTCTCCGTCGCTTCCTTTCTGGCCTGGGTTCCGCAAGAAAATATGACTTGAAGAAAGTGTGCTGAACGTGAAGCTAATCCTACTACACACACCCCGGGTGAGACGCTAACCAGCCAATCAACTAGTTAATCAATCAATCAATCAATCAATCAATCAATCAATCAATCAATCAATCCAATTTCTGCTATGGCTTTTGTTGTGAATTTCAGAATGTTATCTATCGAGATGTAATCTATATTTTGTTCCTAAGATGAATGTTGCGAAAATCTTACACAGTCAAGAGTAACTAACGACGATCCCCCCCCCCCCCCCCACACACACACTGTCTGATAATGTTCTCTACACTGGCATGTTGAATATAATCGTTACATGTTATTATGTGGGTGTGCCCGAAGCATCTCTCCAGTGCCTGAACTGTATGCCAACTTCAGCGACCGATGCCCCTGTTAGACATGCACTCGGCTGTATGGCAATAACATGAGATAAGTGTCCAGTAATGTGTTCTGATCTTTCTATGTCGCGGCCAGCCTGGATAGACATACGGTTATTTGAAGGCAAAAAAAACAAACTATCTTTAGCCTAAAGACCGGTCACTGTAAACTACTTGGCCATCTATACGTTCTCAGTCTTCCACTTGGTCATCTATCCATCCATCATGTGCCATGCCGATAAGCGTGGGCGGTCATATTCTGCAATCTCACTCGATCCCAGAGTCGTGGATCAGCTCCGGGTTCCTGTCTCGACCATGCTACGTGGCCAAGCCACCCAGGTATTTACTTCTCGATCTTCCCCTTGGTCTCTTCCCTTCGATTTTGCCAGTCGTCACCAAGTTATTTCTTCTCATAATATGCGCCAAAAAATGTTGACATGTCTACGTCTAATGACTCTAACCAGTTTACGATCTTCATTTGTTTCTTGAAGGACTTGTTCATTGGTAATCTATATGTTCTCAAAATCACCGACGACGAAAATCCGCGTGAAATGTAAGTCAGACGCCTGAACATAGCCTTGAGCGTCCAATTTACAGAGACCTATGCTGACAAACGTGACCAGATGGGACGGGGGAATGTGACACGATGATGTCATTGTCAACTGCTGATAACAGCATACAAACATCTGCATATTGGCGAGGAAGAGCAAGAGAAGAATAACAAGGCAACAATCAAGGTAAACTAAACAAAAACTCATATGACACAACCAGAGCGACACATCTGGCCTTGGGAACGCATGCTTAAACTTCCCACCCTCTACGTTTAAACGGCAAAGAAAAGATAAATAAGCCACACAGGGTAGACATAAACATATGTGATTACTGTTACCCTTCATGTGTTGAGTATTGGAATAATATAACAAAATGCACAAGCAAACACACAATGACACTAACTTACCCCACTAAGGCAAGAAGACTGCACCTCAAGAATAATAATCCAGCTGTCAGTCACACGTCATAAGACTAGTTGTATCCATTTCAGAAACGAAGCAACACAAGGCAAGTCTAGATCCCTTAAAGTGACAAGACTCAAGTTAAATATCCATTGTCTCTACACTTCAACGCTGGAGTAGTGATATCTAGGCGTAATAATCGCGAATATCAATGCTCTAGAATCTCGTTTTGTCTGCTCTAGAATCTCGTTTTGTCTGCTCTAGAATCTCGTGTTGTCTGTTCTCTTCTACCTGTTGGCTTTAGCGTTCGTTAAGCTTGCCTCACCTACACGTAAGATGTAGAGTTCATCACTCTGTCTTCTACCTACAGTAGAAAGATACACTTCAAACTGAAGCGGTCTTTCTTCTGATATGTCCTATTCTGCCATTACCCTTCAATCGAACATAGGCCCTCATCCAACTGACGCCATCCCCCCCCCCCCCATAAATCCCGCTCTCTAATTCTCCTGTCTATGTGTGTTAAGGTCTTCCTATATTGACTCCCCCCCCCCCCCCCATTAATCCCGCTCTCTAATTCTCCTATGTGTGTTAAGGTCTTCCTATATTGACTCTCCCCCCGCCCCATCAGTCCCGCTCTCTAATTCTCCTGTCTATGTGTGTTAAGGTCTTCCTATATTGACTCTCCCCCCGCCCCATCAGTCCCGCTCTCTAATTCTCCTGTCTATGTGTGTTAAGGTCTTCCTATATTGACTCTCCCCCCGCCCCATCAGTCCCGCTCTCTAATTCTCCTGTCTATGTGTGTTAAGGTCTTCCTATATTGACTCTCCCCCCGCCCCATCAGTCCCGCTCTCTAATTCTCCTGTCTATGTGTGTTAAGGTCTTCCTATATTGACTCTCCCCCCGCCCCATCAGTCCCGCTCTCTAATTCTCCTGTCTATGTGTGTTAAGGTCTTCCTATATTGACTCTCCCCCCGCCCCATCAGTCCCGCTCTCTAATTCTCCTGTCTATGTGTGTTAAGGTCTTCCTATATTGACTCTCCCCCCGCCCCATCAGTCCCGCTCTCTAATTCTCCTGTCTATGTGTGTTAAGGTCTTCCTATATTGACTCTCCCCCCGCCCCATCAGTCCCGCTCTCTAATTCTCCTGTCTATGTGTGTTAAGGTCTTCCTATATTGACTCTCCCCCCGCCCCATCAGTCCCGCTCTCTAATTCTCCTGTCTATGTGTGTTAAGGTCTTCCTATATTGACTCTCCCCCCGCCCCATCAGTCCCGCTCTCTAATTCTCCTGTCTATGTGTGTTAAGGTCTTCCTATATTGACTCTCCCCCCGCCCCATCAGTCCCGCTCTCTAATTCTCCTGTCTATGTGTGTTAAGGTCTTCCTATATTGACTCTCCCCCCGCCCCATCAGTCCCGCTCTCTAATTCTCCTGTCTATGTGTGTTAAGGTCTTCCTATATTGACTCTCCCCCCGCCCCATCAGTCCCGCTCTCTAATTCTCCTGTCTATGTGTGTTAAGGTCTTCCTATATTGACTCTCCCCCCGCCCCATCAGTCCCGCTCTCTAATTCTCCTGTCTATGTGTGTTAAGGTCTTCCTATATTGACTCTCCCCCCGCCCCATCAGTCCCGCTCTCTAATTCTCCTGTCTATGTGTGTTAAGGTCTTCCTATATTGACTCTCCCCCCGCCCCATCAGTCCCGCTCTCTAATTCTCCTGTCTATGTGTGTTAAGGTCTTCCTATATTGACTCTCCCCCCGCCCCATCAGTCCCGCTCTCTAATTCTCCTGTCTATGTGTGTTAAGGTCTTCCTATATTGACTCTCCCCCCGCCCCATCAGTCCCGCTCTCTAATTCTCCTGTCTATGTGTGTTAAGGTCTTCCTATATTGACTCTCCCCCCGCCCCATCAGTCCCGCTCTCTAATTCTCCTGTCTATGTGTGTTAAGGTCTTCCTATATTGACTCTCCCCCCGCCCCATCAGTCCCGCTCTCTAATTCTCCTGTCTATGTGTGTTAAGGTCTTCCTATATTGACTCTCCCCCCGCCCCATCAGTCCCGCTCTCTAATTCTCCTGTCTATGTGTGTTAAGGTCTTCCTATATTGACTCTCCCCCCGCCCCATCAGTCCCGCTCTCTAATTCTCCTGTCTATGTGTGTTAAGGTCTTCCTATATTGACTCTCCCCCCGCCCCATCAGTCCCGCTCTCTAATTCTCCTGTCTATGTGTGTTAAGGTCTTCCTATATTGACTCTCCCCCCGCCCCATCAGTCCCGCTCTCTAATTCTCCTGTCTATGTGTGTTAAGGTCTTCCTATATTGACTCTCCCCCCGCCCCATCAGTCCCGCTCTCTAATTCTCCTGTCTATGTGTGTTAAGGTCTTCCTATATTGACTCTCCCCCCGCCCCATCAGTCCCGCTCTCTAATTCTCCTGTCTATGTGTGTTAAGGTCTTCCTATATTGACTCTGCCCCCGCCCCATCAGTCCCGCTCTCTAATTCTCCTGTCTATGTGTGTTAAGGTCTTCCTATATTGACTCTGCCCCCGCCCCATCAGTCCCGCTCTCTAATTCTCCTGTCTATGTGTGTTAAGGTCTTCCTATATTGACTCTGCCCCCGCCCCATCAGTCCCGCTCTCTAATTCTCCTGTCTATGTGTGTTAAGGTCTTCCTATATTGACTCTGCCCCCGCCCCATCAGTCCCGCTCTCTAATTCTCCTGTCTATGTGTGTTAAGGTCTTCCTATATTGACTCTGCCCCCGCCCCATCAGTCCCGCTCTCTAATTCTCCTGTCTATGTGTGTTAAGGTCTTCCTATATTGACTCTCCCCCGCCCCATCAGTCCCGCTCTCTAATTCTCCTGTCTATGTGTGTTAAGGTCTTCCTATATTGACTCTCCCCCGCCCCATCAGTCCCGCTCTCTAATTCTCCTGTCTATGTGTGTTAAGGTCTTCCTATATTGACTCTCCCCCCGCCCCATCAGTCCCGCTCTCTAATTCTCCTGTCTATGTGTGTTAAGGTCTTCCTATATTGACTCTCCCCCCGCCCCATCAGTCCCGCTCTCTAATTCTCCTGTCTATGTGTGTTAAGGTCTTCCTATATTGACTCTCCCCCCGCCCCATCAGTCCCGCTCTCTAATTCTCCTGTCTATGTGTGCTAAGGTCTTCCTATATTGACTCTCCCCCCGCCCCATCAGTCCCGCTCTCTAATTCTCCTGTCTATGTGTGCTAAGGTCTTCCTATATTGACTCTCCCCCCGCCCCATCAGTCCCGCTCTCTAATTCTCCTGTCTATGTGTGCTAAGGTCTTCCTATATTGACTCTCCCCCCGCCCCATCAGTCCCGCTCTCTAATTCTCCTGTCTATGTGTGTTAAGGTCTTCCTATATTGACTCTCCCCCGCCCCATCAGTCCCGCTCTCTAATTCTCCTGTCTATGTGTGTTAAGGTCTTCCTATATTGACTCTCCCCCCGCCCCATCAGTCCCGCTCTCTAATTCTCCTGTCTATGTGTGTTAAGGTCTTCCTATATTGACTCTCCCCCCGCCCCATCAGTCCCGCTCTCTAATTCTCCTGTCTATGTGTGTTAAGGTCTTCCTATATTGACTCTCCCCCCGCCCCATCAGTCCCGCTCTCTAATTCTCCTGTCTATGTGTGTTAAGGTCTTCCTATATTGACTCTCCCCCCGCCCCATCAGTCCCGCTCTCTAATTCTCCTGTCTATGTGTGTTAAGGTCTTCCTATATTGACTCTCCCCCCGCCCCATCAGTCCCGCTCTCTAATTCTCCTGTCTATGTGTGTTAAGGTCTTCCTATATTGACTCTCCCCCCGCCCCATCAGTCCCGCTCTCTAATTCTCCTGTCTATGTGTGTTAAGGTCTTCCTATATTGACTCTCCCCCCGCCCATCAGTCCCGCTCTCTAATTCTCCTGTCTATGTGTGTTAAGGTCTTCCTATATTGACTCTCCCCCCGCCCCATCAGTCCCGCTCTCTAATTCTCCTGTCTATGTGTGTTAAGGTCTTCCTATATTGACTCTCCCCCCCGCCCCATCAGTCCCGCTCTCTAATTCTCCTGTCTATGTGTGTTAAGGTCTTCCTATATTGACTCTCCCCCCCGCCCCATCAGTCCCGCTCTCTAATTCTCCTGTCTATGTGTGTTAAGGTCTTCCTATATTGACTCTCCCCCCGCCCCATCAGTCCCGCTCTCTAATTCTCCTGTCTATGTGTGTTAAGGTCTTCCTATATTGACTCTCCCCCCGCCCCATCAGTCCCGCTCTCTAATTCTCCTGTCTATGTGTGTTAAGGTCTTCCTATATTGACTCTCCCCCCGCCCCATCAGTCCCGCTCTCTAATTTCTCCTGTCTATGTGTGTTAAGGTCTTCCTATATTGACTCTGCCCCCGCCCCATCAGTCCCGCTCTCTAATTCTCCTGTCTATGTGTGTTAAGGTCTTCCTATATTGACTCTCCCCCCGCCCCATCAGTCCCGCTCTCTAATTCTCCTGTCTATGTGTGTTAAGGTCTTCCTATATTGACTCTCCCCCCGCCCCATCAGTCCCGCTCTCTAATTCTCCTGTCTATGTGTGTTAAGGTCTTCCTATATTGACTCTCCCCCCGCCCCATCAGTCCCGCTCTCTAATTCTCCTGTCTATGTGTGCTTAAGGTCTTCCTATATTGACTCTCCCCCCGCCCCATCAGTCCCGCTCTCTAATTCTCCTGTCTATGTGTGTTAAGGTCTTCCTATATTGACTCTCCCCCGCCCCATCAGTCCCGCTCTCTAATTCTCCTGTCTATGTGTGCTAAGGTCTTCCTATATTGACTCTCCCCCCGCCCCATCAGTCCCGCTCTCTAATTCTCCTGTCTATGTGTGCTAAGGTCTTCCTATATTGACTCTCCCCCCGCCCCATCAGTCCCGCTCTCTAATTCTCCTGTCTATGTGTGTTAAGGTCTTCCTATATTGACTCTCCCCCCGCCCCATCAGTCCCGCTCTCTAATTCTCCTGTCTATGTGTGTTAAGGTCTTCCTATATTGACTCTCCCCCCGCCCCATCAGTCCCGCTCTCTAATTCTCCTGTCTATGTGTGTTAAGGTCTTCCTATATTGACTCTGCCCCCGCCCCATCAGTCCCGCTCTCTAATTCTCCTGTCTATGTGTGTTAAGGTCTTCCTATATTGACTCTGCCCCCGCCCCATCAGTCCCGCTCTCTAATTCTCCTGTCTATGTGTGTTAAGGTCTTCCTATATTGACTCTCCCCCCGCCCCATCAGTCCCGCTCTCTAATTCTCCTGTCTATGTGTGTTAAGGTCTTCCTATATTGACTCTCCCCCCGCCCCATCAGTCCCGCTCTCTAATTCTCCTGTCTATGTGTGTTAAGGTCTTCCTATATTGACTCTCCCCCCGCCCCATCAGTCCCGCTCTCTAATTCTCCTGTCTATGTGTGTTAAGGTCTTCCTATATTGACTCTGCCCCCGCCCTATCAGTCCCGCTCTCTAATTCTCCTGTCTATGTGTGTTAAGGTCTTCCTATATTGACTCTCCCCCCGCCCCATCAGTCCCGCTCTCTAATTCTCCTGTCTATGTGTGTTAAGGTCTTCCTATATTGACTCTGCCCCCGCCCCATCAGTCCCGCTCTCTAATTCTCCTGTCTATGTGTGTTAAGGTCTTCCTATATTGACTCTGCCCCCGCCCCATCAGTCCCGCTCTCTAATTCTCCTGTCTATGTGTGTTAAGGTCTTCCTATATTGACTCTCCCCCCGCCCCATCAGTCCCGCTCTCTAATTCTCCTGTCTATGTGTGTTAAGGTCTTCCTATATTGACTCTCCCCCCGCCCCATCAGTCCCGCTCTCTAATTCTCCTGTCTATGTGTGTTAAGGTCTTCCTATATTGACTCTCCCCCCGCCCCATCAGTCCCGCTCTCTAATTCTCCTGTCTATGTGTGTTAAGGTCTTCCTATATTGACTCTGCCCCCGCCCCATCAGTCCCGCTCTCTAATTCTCCTGTCTATGTGTGTTAAGGTCTTCCTATATTGACTCTGCCCCCGCCCCATCAGTCCCGCTCTCTAATTCTCCTGTCTATGTGTGTTAAGGTCTTCCTATATTGACTCTCCCCCCGCCCCATCAGTCCCGCTCTCTAATTCTCCTGTCTATGTGTGTTAAGGTCTTCCTATATTGACTCTCCCCCCGCCCCATCAGTCCCGCTCTCTAATTCTCCTGTCTATGTGTGTTAAGGTCTTCCTATATTGACTCTCCCCCCGCCCCATCAGTCCCGCTCTCTAATTCTCCTGTCTATGTGTGTTAAGGTCTTCCTATATTGACTCTGCCCCCGCCCCATCAGTCCCGCTCTCTAATTCTCCTGTCTATGTGTGTTAAGGTCTTCCTATATTGACTCTGCCCCCGCCCCATCAGTCCCGCTCTCTAATTCTCCTGTCTATGTGTGTTAAGGTCTTCCTATATTGACTCTGCCCCCGCCCCATCAGTCCCGCTCTCTAATTCTCCTGTCTATGTGTGTTAAGGTCTTCCTATATTGACTCTGCCCCCGCCCCATCAGTCCCGCTCTCTAATTCTCCTGTCTATGTGTGTTAAGGTCTTCCTATATTGACTCTCCCCCCGCCCCATCAGTCCCGCTCTCTAATTCTCCTGTCTATGTGTGTTAAGGTCTTCCTATATTGACTCTCCCCCCGCCCCATCAGTCCCGCTCTCTAATTCTCCTGTCTATGTGTGTTAAGGTCTTCCTATATTGACTCTGCCCCCGCCCCATCAGTCCCGCTCTCTAATTCTCCTGTCTATGTGTGTTAAGGTCTTCCTATATTGACTCTGCCCCCGCCCCATCAGTCCCGCTCTCTAATTCTCCTGTCTATGTGTGTTAAGGTCTTCCTATATTGACTCTGCCCCCGCCCCATCAGTCCCGCTCTCTAATTCTCCTGTCTATGTGTGTTAAGGTCTTCCTATATTGACTCTGCCCCCGCCCCATCAGTCCCGCTCTCTAATTCTCCTGTCTATGTGTGTTAAGGTCTTCCTATATTGACTCTCCCCCCGCCCCATCAGTCCCGCTCTCTAATTCTCCTGTCTATGTGTGTTAAGGTCTTCCTATATTGACTCTCCCCCCGCCCCATCAGTCCCGCTCTCTAATTCTCCTGTCTATGTGTGTTAAGGTCTTCCTATATTGACTGTCCCCCCGCCCCATCAGTCCCGCTCTCTAATTCTCCTGTCTATGTGTGTTAAGGTCTTCCTATATTGACTCTCCCCCCGCCCCATCAGTCCCGCTCTCTAATTCTCCTGTCTATGTGTGTTAAGGTCTTCCTATATTGACTCTCCCCCCGCCCCATCAGTCCCGCTCTCTAATTCTCCTGTCTATGTGTGTTAAGGTCTTCCTATATTGACTCTCCCCCCGCCCCATCAGTCCCGCTCTCTAATTCTCCTGTCTATGTGTGTTAAGGTCTTCCTATATTGACTCTGCCCCCGCCCCATCAGTCCCGCTCTCTAATTCTCCTGTCTATGTGTGTTAAGGTCTTCCTATATTGACTCTCCCCCCGCCCCATCAGTCCCGCTCTCTAATTCTCCTGTCTATGTGTGTTAAGGTCTTCCTATATTGACTCTCCCCCCGCCCCATCAGTCCCGCTCTCTAATTCTCCTGTCTATGTGTGTTAAGGTCTTCCTATATTGACTCTCCCCCCGCCCCATCAGTCCCGCTCTCTAATTCTCCTGTCTATGTGTGTTAAGGTCTTCCTATATTGACTCTCCCCCCGCCCCATCAGTCCCGCTCTCTAATTCTCCTGTCTATGTGTGTTAAGGTCTTCCTATATTGACTCTGCCCTGTCAGTTACTTTCTATTTATTCTATTACATGGCATCTTTTCTTCACGCGTGTCTTATAGAGCGCCAGTGTCTTTTCTTCACGTGTGTCTTATAGAGCGCCAGTGTCTTTTCTTCACGTGTGTCTTATAGAGCGCCAGTGTCTTTTCTTCACGCGTGTCTTATAGAGCGCCAGTGTCTTTTCTTCACGTGTGTCTTATAGAGCGCCAGTGTCTTTTCTTCACGCGTGTCTTATAGAGCGCCAGTGTCTTTTCTTCACGTGTGTCTTATAGAGCGCCAGTGTCTTTTCTTCACGCGTGTCTTATAGAGCGCCAGTGTCTTTTCTTCACGTGTGTCTTATAGGGCGCCAGTGTCTTTTCTTCACGCGTGTCTTATAGAGCGCCAGTGTCTTTTCTTCACGTGTGTCTTATAGAGCGCCAGTGTCTTTTCTTCACGCGTGTCTTATAGAGCGCCAGTGTCTTTTCTTCACGTGTGTCTTATAGAGCGCCAGTGTCTTTTCTTCACGTGTGTCTTATCCAGCGCCAGTGTCTTTTCTTCACGTGTGTCTTATAGAGCGCCAGTGTCTTTTCTTCATGTGTGTCCTATAGAGCGCCAGTGTCTTTTCTTCACGCGTGTCCTATAGAGCACCAGTGTCTTTTCTTCACGTGTGTCCTATAGAGCGCCAGTGTCTTTTCTTCACGCGTGTCCTATAGTGCGCCAGTGTCTTTACTTCACATGTGTCCTATAGAGCGCCAGTGTATTTTCTTAATGTGTGCCCTCACGAGCGCCAGTGTCTTTTCTTAATGTGTGCCCTCACGAGCGCCAGTGTCTTTTCTTCACGTGTGTCCTATCCAGCGCCAGTGTCTTTTCTTCACGCGTGTCCTATAGAGCGCCAGTGTCTTTTCTTAATGTGTGACCTCACGAGCGCCAGTGTCTTTTCTTAATGTGTGCCCTCACGAGCGCCAGTGTCTTTTCTTCACGTGTGTCCTATCCAGCGCCAGTGTCTTTTCTTCACGCGTGTCCTATAGAGCGCCAGTGTCTTTTCTTCACGCGTGTCCTATAGAGCGCCAGTGTCTTTTCTTCACGTGTGTCCTATAGAGCGCCAGTGTCTTTTCTTCACGCGTGTCCTATAGAGCGCCAGTGTCTTTTCTTCACGCGTGTCCTATAGAGCGCCAGTGTCTTTTCTTAACGTGTGTCCTCACGAGCGCCAGTGTCTTTTCTTCACGCGTGTCCTATAGAGCGCCAGTGTCTTTTCTTCACGCGTGTCCTATAGAGCGCCAGTGTCTTTTCTTCACGCGTGTCCTATAGAGCGCCAGTGTCTTTTCTTCACGTGTGTCCTATCCAGCGCCAGTGTCTTTTCTTCACGCGTGTCCTATAGAGCGCCAGTGTCTTTTCTTAATGTGTGTCCTCACGAGCGCCAGTGTCTTTTCTTCACGTGTGTCCTATCCAGCGCCAGTGTCTTTTCTTCACGCGTGTCCTATAGAGCGCCAGTGTCTTTTCTTCACGCGTGTCCTATAGAGCGCCAGTGTCTTTTCTTCACGCGTGTCCTATAGAGCGCCAGTGTCTTTTCTTCACGCGTGTCCTATAGAGCGCCAGTGTCTTTTCTTCACGCGTGTCCTATAGAGCGCCAGTGTCTTTTCTTCACGTGTGTCCTATCCAGCGCCAGTGTCTTTTCTTCACGCGTGTCCTATAGAGCGCCAGTGTCTTTTCTTAATGTGTGCCCTCACGAGCGCCAGTGTCTTTTGTTAATGTGTGCCCTCACGAGCGCCAGTGTCTTTTCTTCACGTGTGTCCTATCCAGCGCCAGTGTCTTTTTTTCACGCGTGTCCTATAGAGCGCCAGTGTCTTTTCTTAATGTGTGCCCTCACGAGTGCCAGTGTCTTTTCTTCACGCGTGTCCTATCCAGCGCCAGTGTCTTTTGTTTTTCTTCACGTGTGTCCTATAGAGCGTCAGTGTCTTTTCTTCACCTCTTGATCCTCTGGAATTTGTTGACTTCTCTCCTAAGCTCCGCGGTCTTTCTTCTGATTAATTAATAATTAAATTATCCAGAAGCAGTTTACTGCTACAGATTTGGAATGTGATAGCACCATCACATTTTGTAGGTCTGAGAGCAAGTGTGTTTATAATAATATCATTATTTATTTCTTGCTTACTACACTTAGCGAGAGATTAACAGCAGAGAGAATCTGAGGGGCCTCTACCACCAGTATATCCATCATCCGTGCTATATGCTCTTTATCTCTTACAATGAACAATCACGACAGAAGCCGTGGCTGACACACCCACAGTATATCCATCATCCCGGCTGTCTCTGGTATACGTTGTTCCATGATTTACATTATGGGATATGCACTCACACCTAGCAAGAGAAAACCTAGGTGTTACGCATTACTACCACACAGTTTAATCATCTTGCTTCGATGTACCTACTCATATCATGTGGATTACCGGTGGTCTAATCTTATACAGTACTGGGGGATTTGATCCTACATTACATGGTATAAAAATCAACCCTAATGACCCTATTTCATATGGAACAATATGAATGAAGTCCCGTATATTTAGACCTAATTCCGCATACCCGATGTGGCATATCACAGGTACTATACCAACCTCTCTCTCTCTCCTTTCTCATATATACCATACAAATGTGTATGTATAAGATTGTATGAATGTTTATTGATATGTGTATATGATTGTATGTGCGCTCACACATATTAGTCCACCCAGACTTTAGGATTTTCTTGGTACACATATAAAGGAGCACAGAAAATTTGTTTCGTTAGTGTCACCATTATACTTAGGTGCACACATCATTGCTCTTTAATATTCTTCCACTATGGCCAACCCATTCACTGGTCCCTACTCATGCATTGTACATACATCAACCGGGACTCCTTAGTTTTCCCTGTTGGATAACTATCACATCTCCATTGTTTCCAGTTTCCCCGCCTTACCTTCCTGTCCCCGTTTTCATGTACCACGCCCACTTATTTACCTGGGATATTCACTGAATATATATTCACTGACCCACCCCGGTCCCCATGACCCACAGACTCCCACGGCTGTCTATATAAGAGGATTAAGATGACATCCATGTTAGTATCACAGCCCAGGATTCTGAGATAAGGAGCAACACATATTTTCTTTTTCTTCAAATTTTAATTTTCTCTTCATTATTTTAATTTTCTCTTCATTATTCTCATTTTTTTCATCCTGTTATTCTTTTCATCCCGTCTTATGCCTTAATGTAGTAACTGGAGGGTCTTATCCTCTCTTCTACCCTGGAATGAATAAATACACATTTTACGCTTCTAGTCTCCTCTCTTCTCCTTGTGATGTGTAAAACATAAGTTACGCGTCTAGTCTCCTCTCTTCTACAGCGGGATTATAGGTACAATACGATATTGATCGGCTTTTTTAAATACACAATTTCACAAATACGTTCATTGTTCATCTATCAGAGTCAGACCGGTGTCAAGATGTGTCTTCCAACAATGTACCATCCCCACGGGGGAACTGTGATGCAATAGCTCTCCTTTCCCCTCTCCAAATCTAGAAATCAGCGGGGTGTGTAAGACTGATTCTGAACCTGACGTATGCGGAGAGACCATGTTACAATGTAACTAGGACATGATTCAGCACAGGGCTGGGACTGCGATTACCTCAAAGCTGGTACTTTTTCTGTGGTAGGTTTTAGGTATTTCATGGCCTACAGACTCCAAACCCAATACCCAGAGGGATGTTAGTAGTCGGCGAAATACTGACCACACGATACATCGCGCGCCTTTTGATAGGATCACATGGAACTATGATGAGTATATCCTTGAGTCTTTTAAACTGTTAAAACTCAAAATACCCAGGAGCTGGCCGTGCTTCCTGGTCATCACTGACATGAGACGCTTTCGTGTACCCCGGGTGTCCCACACGGTTACATTAACCTACTCTAGGTCACGTGAGACCCAAGTCTGCGGCTGGGGATAGTGAACGCAGTTATACAATTCCGACATGCTGGACTCGAAGTCAGCCGCAAACGGTTCGGGAGAAGACTGAAGGGCGTCGATTCTCACATGGTCTGAATGTCGGCGCTTCAGACAGCAATGGCAAACTACAGGTTGTAAAGTTGCCTAGAAAATACCAATACATGCAGGGGTTGACTGTGACGTCCTGTGCAGGATGATGCAACTAACTCGACACTACCTACTTTAACTATTTTCATACATTACTTAAAATCAGAACTGAGGAGGACTACGCAAGTTAAACTAACAACTACTAAGGAGTATACACGTTAAATTAACAACTGACAAGGATTCAATAGGTTAAAGTAAGAACTGCCGTGGACTGAATAAGTTAAAGTAAGAACTGCCGAGGACTGAATAGGTTAAAGTAACAACTGTTGAGGAAAGAACAATTAAAGTAACGTCTGGCGAGGATTAGACAAGCTAAAGTAATAACTGCAAAGGATTGAACAAGCTATAGTAATAACTGCTGAGAATTGAACAAGTTAAAGTAACAACTGTAGAGGGCTGAAAAAAAAATTAAAATAACTGTAGACTGAAACAAATTAAAGTAACAACAGTAGAGGACTGAAAAAGTTAAAATAACAACGGTAGAGGACTGAACAAGTTAAAGTAACAACGGTAGAGGACTGAACAAGTTAAAATAACAACGGTAGAGGACTGAACAAGTTAAAGTAACAACGGTAGACGACTGAACAAGTTAAAGTAACTGCTAAGGATTGAACAAGGTAAAGTAATAACTGCCGAGGACTGGACAAGTAAAAGTAACATCTTCCGAGGATTAAAGAAGGTAAAGTTTTCAAATTTAAAGTAAGAATTGCTGAGGATTGAAGAAATTAAAGTAACAATTCCCGACGATTGAACACGTTACAGTAACAAATGCAGATGACTGAACAAGTTAATGTAACAACGGCCGAGGATTGAACAAGTTAACTGATTCAGTACCAAACAAAAATGTAGGTTTAGACCAGACATGGTTGACAATCAAATGAACAAGTATTATACTGTAGATTTCCTTTCAATGAACACTGGAATTGCGAAACCTTGCTGTGAAACAGTACAAATGACATAATGGCCCTAGTATGGCGATACATCATCCTTCTGCCCACACTGGAGACCACATATGGTGATATATTATCCTTCGGCACTGAATCAGTTAAGGTTAAAAAATAGTCGCTTAAAAGTCGACAGGGTCGACTTCATTGCTCCGGGTTTTACCCCATATGGTCCGGTCTCTTTCCGCAGCGCGGGCTGCCGAAAGCATCGCACAAAGCACGAACTCCGTAGCTCCAGCGACGAATCCAAGTCTCCGATAAAAATGCACCCGTGAACCGAAAGACGTGGCACCGAATCGAATCCAAAACCTTCGGAGCGCGCGACAGACAGCTTGACCACTGTAAGGTAACATTGTACAGAACGAGTCAAAGTAACGCCCGCCTGGGGTTTACCAAGTGAAATCTGGAACACCCCATGCACACAAAATAAACAGTGCCGGGGATAATAAACAACGGGCGACGACGTGTGTACACAACGTGTGCTTCTTCTGGCATTTGTTGAACACTAAACACAAAACTACTCGTAGTATCCGCTTTCCTGACTCGCTCAAGTGACTTCTGAAACCATTCGAACATAAATCACCAGCTAAACACACGATACCAGATTCACCGACTTAGCAAAAAAAAAATAAGCAGGCAATACGCAGCTACAACTACTATACACACAGATCATAAATAACCTAAATATAAAACAGACAATATCTATGCACTACACAGAACAAACATACGTCCCAGGCAAGTAGTTCACTGGCTTCTATTTTTAAATAGCACAAAGCGATCGGAGCGACTGCAACAACTATAGGGGTATCTCACTTCTGTGTATTGTTGGAAAAGTATTTGCCAGAATTGTTCTGCGCAGACTTCAAGTCCTAGGAGATCAAGTCTACCCCGAATCACAGTGTGGCTTTCGACAGAACCGGTCGACCACTGATATGATATTCTCATTGCGACAAATGCAAGAAAAATGCCGTGAACAGAATCAACCACTGTTTATTGCCTTCATCGACCTCACAAAGGCATTTGATTTGGTCAGTCGTGAGGGTTTGTTCAAGGCACTAAAGAAGATTGGCTGCCCACCAACTCTTCTGTCCATTGTGGAATCGTTCCACACAGGCATGAAGGGTATAATCAAGTTTGATGGTGCAACTTCTGAAGAATTTGAAATCAAGAGTGGAGTTAAGCAAGGTTGTGTACTAGCTCCCACCCTCTTTGGAATATACTTTTCACTTCTACTGAAATATGCATTTCGTGATCAGGATGGTGGTATATACATTCACTCACGCTCAGATGGCGGCCTCTACAATGCTCAGAGATTGAAGGCCAAGACCAAAATTAGGAGGGTACTGATCAGAGAGTTGCTTTTTGCAGATGATGCTGCAGTTACGACCCACTCTGAGGAAGAATTGCAATGTCTACTATCTGCATTCTCCAATGCTTGTTCTGAATTTGGTTTAACAATTAGCAAAAAGAAGACACAGATTATGTCACAAGGTGCACATGGGTACCATCAATCTTTATTGACGACGCCGAACTAGAGATAGTAGACCATTTTACATATCTAGGATCAGTGGTAAATAGCAAATTATCCCTAGATCAGGAAATCAACATCCGGATTGGTAAGGCAGCAACAACAATGAACAGGTTAAGAAAAAGAGTCTGGGAGAACAGGAAGCTTACTGCCAAAACAAAAGTCCTTGTCTATCAAGCCTGTGTCCTTAGTACTCTTCTCTATGGCAGTGAAACCTGGACAACTTACTCACACCAAGAGAACAATTTAAACAGCTTTCATATGCGGTGTCTGCGAAGAATTCTTGGTATTAAGTGGCAAGACAAAATCACAAATACTGAAGTATTGGAAAGATCAGGTTGTGTGACAGTTTATTCCATGCTCAGTCTTCGTAGACTTAGATGGATAGGACATCTTAGGAGGATGGATGATGGTAGAATACCAAAGGATATCTTTTTGGTGAATTACAGATGGGTAAGAGATCTCAGGGTCGGCCTCTACTACGATACAAAGATGTGTGTAAGCGGGACATGATTGATACAGGCATTGATAATGCACATTGGGAGCAAGTCGCCGCTGAACGGGTTGCATGGAGGGCAAATATC
This sequence comes from Cepaea nemoralis, assembly GCA_014155875.1. Lineage (NCBI taxonomy): Eukaryota > Metazoa > Mollusca > Gastropoda > Stylommatophora > Helicidae > Cepaea > Cepaea nemoralis. The sequence continues at coordinate 102,421 of JACEFZ010016524.1, read as the reverse complement.
AGAAATGGAATAAAGTCAAAGGAGAAAATTATTGCAGAAAAGTCACACACCAAGCGTTTGAGACGTAAGATGGTGCATGATGGTGGAAATGACCACGTGTTCACATGCACCCACTGTGAACGGACATTTACAGCGCAAATTGGCCTTATCAGTCACACTCGCTACCGCCATAGTTAAAAGTTATTATGCCTTTTTAAAGCACAAACTATCGTCTGTCAAGACGGCAAGGTGCCAATGATTTTTAAATATCACTGCGCTAGTATAACCACCTGATAGCCGTTAGATGAATTATTCCATTCAAAGTCGGCCCGCTAGCCAGCGCTTATGTTAAGTATAGGCACAAAGAACTGTGTACATATGAAACCCGTGGAGAGGGGGAACAACTGAAAGTATGAAAAAAAAACAAAAGGGGATCTCCACGTAGTGCCTTGATGGGTTATCTCTCTAGACAATGGGGAATAGCTCATTTAAAGGGTAAAATAGACCCCCATTCCGGGGGCCCCAAAAAATATTTTGGGGCTGATCTCCCCACGTAGTGCCTTGATGGGTTCATCTCTCTAGACAAGGGGAAATTTTTTTTTTTTTTTTTAAAAAAAAAAAAAAAAAGCTCAGTTAAGTGATATGACCATCAGCCAAAATAGTGTGCTGATCTCTCCCACGTAGTGCCTTGATGGGTTCATCTCTCTAGACAATGGGGAAATAGCTCAGTTAAGTGATATGACCATCACCCAAAATATGTGTGCTGATCTCTCCCACGTAGTGCCTTGATGGGTTCATCTCTCTAGACAATGGGGAAATAGCTCAGTTAAGTGATATGACCATCAGCCAAAATATGTGTGCTGATTCTCCCACGTAGTGCCTTGATGGGTTCATCTCTCTAGACAATGGGGGAAAAAAGCTCAGTTAAGTGATATGACCATCAGCCAAAATATGTGTGCTGATCTCTCCCACGTAGTGCCTTGATGGGTTCATCTCTCTAGACAATGGGGGAAATAGCTCAGTTAAGTGATATGACCATCAGCCAAAATATGTGTGCTGATCTCTCCCACGTAGTGCCTTGATGGGTTCATCTCTCTAGACAATGGGGGAAATAGCTCAGTAAGTGATATGACCATCAGCCAAAATATGTGTGCTGATCTCTCCCACGTAGTGCCTTGATGGGTTCATCTCTCTAGACAATGGGGAATAGCTCAGTTAAGTGATATGAACCATCAGCCAAAATATGTGTGCTGATCTCTCCCACGTAGTGCCTTGATGGGTTCATCTCTCTAGACAATTGGGGGAAATAGCTCAGTTAAGTGATATGACCATCAGCCAAAATATGTGTGCTGATCTCTCCCACGTAGTGCCTTGATGGGTTCATCTCTCTAGACAATGGGGGAAATAGCTCAGTTAAGTGATATGACCATCAGCCAAAATATGTGTGCTGATCTCTCCCACGTAGTGCCTTGATGGGTTCATCTCTCTAGACAAGGGGGAAATAGCTCAGTTAAGTGATATGACCATCAGCCAAAATATGTGTGCTGATCTCTCCCACGTAGTGCCTTGATGGGTTCATCTCTCTAGACAATGGGGGAAATAGCTCAGTTAAGTGATATGACCATCAGCCAAAATATGTGTGCTGATCTCTCCCACGTAGTGCCTTGATGGGTTCATCTCTCTAGACAATGGGGGAAATAGCTCAGTTAAGTGATATGACCATCAGCCAAAATATGTGTGCTGATCTCTCCCACGTAGTGCCTTGATGGGTTCATCTCTCTAGACAATGGGGGAAATAGCTCAGTTAAGTGATATGACCATCAGCCAAAATATGTGTGCTGATCTCCCCCACGTAGTGCCTTGATGGGTTCATCTCTCTAGACAATGGGGGAAATAGCTCAGTTAAGTGATATGACCATCAGCCAAAATATGTGTGCTGATCTCTCCCACGTAGTGCCTTGATGGGTTCATCTCTCTAGACAATGGGGGAAATAGCTCAGTTAAGTGATATGACCATCAGCCAAAATATGTGTGCTGATCTCTCCCACGTAGTGCCTTGATGGGTTCATCTCTCTAGACAATGGGGGAAATAGCTCAGTTAAGTGATATGACCATCAGCCAAAATATGTGTGCTGATCTCTCCCACGTAGTGCCTTGATGGGTTCATCTCTCTAGACAATGGGGGAAATAGCTCAGTTAAGTGATATGACCATCAGCCAAAATATGTGTGCTGATCTCTCCCACGTAGTGCCTTGATGGGTTCATCTCTCTAGACAAGGGGGGAAATAGCTCATTTAAAGTGATATGACCATCAGCCAAAATATGGGGGGTTTGGGCCTGTTTTCTCTCCCAAAAAAAACCGTAAGTGCCTTGGGGGTTTTTTTTGGGGGTTCATCTCTCTAGACAATGGGGGAAATAGCTCATTTAAGTATATGACCATCAGCCAAAATATGTGTGCTGATTCTCTCCCACGTAGTGCCTTGATGGGTTCATCTCTCTAGGACAATGGGGGAAATAGCTCAGTTAAGTGATATGACCATCAGCCAAAATATGTGTGCTGATCTCTCCCACGTAGTGCCTTGATGGGTTCATCTCTCTAGACAATGGGGGAAATAGCTCAGGTAAGTGATATGACCCATCAGCCAAAATATGTGTGCTGATCTCTCCCACGTAGTGCCTGATGGGTCATTTTTTTTTTTTTTTTTTTTTTTTTTTTTTTTTTTTTTTTTTTTTTTTTTTTTTTTTTTTTTTTTTTTTTTTTTTTTTTTTTTTTTTTTTTTTTTTTAAAAAAAAAAAAAAAAAAAAAAAAAAAAAAAAAAAAAAAAAAAAAAAAAAAAAAAAAAAAAAAAAAAAAAAAAAAAAAAAAAAAAAAAAAAAAAAAAAAAAAAAAAAAAAAAAAAAAAAAAAAAAAAATTTTAAATGTTGTGTGTTTCCCCTTCCAAAGGGATCTCTATTGCCTTTTATTTGCTATAGTGTGTTACCCTCTCAGGGGGTACTCAATGAACCCAAAATTGTTGGTTTCTCCCAGAAAGGTGCCTTATGGGTTTTTCCTCAGCAAATTTGGGGAAATAGTATTTAATGATATGACCATCCCAAAAATGGGCTGTTTCCCCCCTAGTGCCTTGATTACCCAAAATGGGGAAATTTAAGTTTTTTGCCATCCCAAAAATGTGGGGTTCTCCCCCTAGTGCCTTGATTTTTCCCCAGAAAGGGGGGAAATAGTGGGTTTAATGAATATCCAAAATTGTGCTGATTCTCCCAGTAGGTTTCCTTCAGACAAGGGGGGAATTTCCAGTTAAGGTATGCCATCAGCCAAAAATGTGGCTGTTCCCCTGGGCCTTGATGGGTTATCCTCTAGACAATGGGGGAAATCCAGTTAAGTTTGACCATCACCAAATAGGGTTCTAGTTCCTTGAGGGTTACCTCAGACAAGGGGGAAAATGCTCATTTAAGTTATGCCCACCAAAAATTGTGGCTTCCCCAGTTTGATGGGTTCATCTCTCTAGAAATGGGGGAAATAGCTCTTAAGTGTATGACCATCCCAAAAATTGTGGTTTTTCCCAGTTTTTGGGTTCACCTCAGAAATGGGGGAAATCTCGTTAAGTGTATGACCTCAGCCAAAATAGTGGTGATTTTCCCAGGGCCTTGATGGGTTCATCTCTCTAGACAATGGGGAATCTCTTAAGTGATTGAATCACCAAAATATGTGTGCTGATCTCTCCCACGTAGTAGTGCCTTGATGGGTTCATCTCTCTAGACAATGGGGGAAATAGCTCAGTTAAGTGATATGACCATCAGCCAAAATAGTGGGTTTTCCCCTTCCTTGATGGGTTCATCTCTCTAGAAATGGGGAAATAGCTCAGTAGTTTTCCCCCAAAATAGGTGTGATTCTCCCACGTATTGATGGGTTCACCCTTCTAGAAAGGGGGAATAGCTCAGTAAGTGATATGAAAACCAAAAATTGTGCTGATTTTCCCACGTAGTGCCTTGATGGGTTCCCAACAATGGGGGAATAGCTCAGTAAGTGATATGAAAACCAAAAATTGTGCTGATTTTCCCCAGTAGGCCTTGTGGGTTCATCAAAAGGGGGGGAAACTTTTAATATATGAAAACCAAAAATTGTGCTGATTTTCCCACGTAGTGCCTTGATGGGTTCCCCAAAAGGGGGAAATCATTTAAGTTATGACCATCACCAAAATATGGTGCATCTCTCCCTTTGGGTTACCCTTCAACAATGGGGAAATGCTCATTTAAGTGATTGACTCAGAAAATTGTTCTGATCTCTCCAATTGCCTTGATGGGTTACTCTCAGACATGGGGAAATAGCTCAGTTAAGTGATATGACCATCAGCCAAAATATGTGTGCTGATCTCTCCCACGTAGTGCCTTGATGGGTTCATCTCTCTAGACAATGGGGGAAATAGCTCAGTTAAGTGATATGACCATCAGCCAAAATATGTGTGCTGATCTCTCCCACGTAGTGCCTTGATGGGTTCATCTCTCTAGACAATGGGGGAAATAGCTCAGTTAAGTGATATGACCATCAGCCAAAATATGTGTGCTGATCTCTCCCACGTAGTGCCTTGATGGGTTCATCTCTCTAGACAATGGGGGAAATAGCTCAGTTAAGTGATATGACCATCAGCCAAAATATGTGTGCTGATCTCTCCCACGTAGTGCCTTGATGGGTTCATCTCTCTAGACAATGGGGGAAATAGCTCAGTTAAGTGATATGACCATCAGCCAAAATATGTGTGCTGATCTCTCCCACGTAGTGCCTTGATGGGTTCATCTCTCTAGACAATGGGGGAAATAGCTCAGTTAAGTGATATGACCATCAGCCAAAATATGTGTGCTGATCTCTCCCACGTAGTGCCTTGATGGGTTCATCTCTCTAGACAATGGGGGAAATAGCTCAGTTAAGTGATATGACCATCAGCCAAAATATGTGTGCTGATCTCTCCCACGTAGTGCCTTGATGGGTTCATCTCTCTAGACAATGGGGGAAATAGCTCAGTTAAGTGATATGACCATCAGCCAAAATATGTGTGCTGATCTCTCCCACGTAGTGCCTTGATGGGTTCATCTCTCTAGACAATGGGGGAAATAGCTCAGTTAAGTGATATGACCATCAGCCAAAATATGTGTGCTGATCTCTCCCACGTAGTGCCTTGATGGGTTCATCTCTCTAGACAATGGGTGAAATAGCTCAGTTAAGTGATATGACCATCAGCCAAAATATGTGTGCTGATCTCTCCCACGTAGTGCCTTGATGGGTTCATCTCTCTAGACAATGGGGGAAATAGCTCAGTTAAGTGATATGACCATCAGCCAAAATATGTGTGCTGATCTCTCCCACGTAGTGCCTTGATGGGTTCATCTCTCTAGACAATGGGGGAAATAGCTCAGTTAAGTGATATGACCATCAGCCAAAATATGTGTGCTGATCTCTCCCACGTAGTGCCTTGATGGGTTCATCTCTCTAGACAATGGGGGAAATAGCTCAGTTAAGTGATATGACCATCAGCCAAAATATGTGTGCTGATCTCTCCCACGTAGTGCCTTGATGGGTTCATCTCTCTAGACAATGGGGGAAATAGCTCAGTTAAGTGATATGACCATCAGCCAAAATATGTGTGCTGATCTCTCCCACGTAGTGCCTTGATGGGTTCATCTCTCTAGACAATGGGGGAAATAGCTCAGTTAAGTGATATGACCATCAGCCAAAATATGTGTGCTGATCTCTTCCACATAGTGCCTTGATGGGTCATCTCTCTAGACAATGGGCAGTGCTGTTAAACTATGGACAAACTTGTGGACGTTAAAGAGAAACCACAATCATACATCCTCTGTACACTATGATTCAACAATTCATGACACGTGATCAGATGGCAAACAAGATCACTGCGCTTATCAACATGGCACATGATAATGAAGACATAATGAGGCCAGCTCATGCCATAGAGTGTATTCTTCACTAGTGGCAACCACTTGGTAAGTGCTACCCACTAGACCAAATGAGCTGCATGCATTCAGTATGTCCCTGTTGACACAGATCAGGTTAGCTGGCTGGGGATCCTCTGACAGACTTGCATGTTAACACTGAAGTCCAACACACTGGGGATAATGTTTGCATGTGTGTGTCCATCAGGTTGGTACAGAGACTTTCCTCCGGCCCCGTGACCGAAGCAGCATCTGTGTGTCCATCAGGTTGGTACAGAGACTTTCCTCCGGCCCCGTGACCGATGCAGCATCTGTGTGTCCATCAGGTTGGTACAGAGACTTTCCTCCGGCCCCGTGACTGAAGCAGCATCTGTGTGTCCATCAGGTTGGTACAGAGGCTTTCCTCCGGCCCCGTGACCGAAGCAGCATCTGTGTGTCCATCAGTTTGGTACAGAGACTTTACTCTGGCCCTGTGATCGAAGCAACATCTGTGTGTCCATCAGTTTGGTACAGAGACTTTACTCCGGCCCCGTGACCGAAGCAGCATCTGTGTGTCCATCAGTTTGGTACAGAGGCTTTCCTCCGGCCCCGTGACCGAAGCAGCATCTGTGTGTCCATCAGTTTGGTACAAAGACTTTACTCCGGCCCTGTGACCGAAGCAACATCTCCGAGAGGACTGTGTTGCTGAGCTCTGCTGCCCCTCTCCAAGCCGAGAAACTAGCTGGGTGTGCAAGACAGGTACTGGAACTTCACAACCGCAGGGAGACATACAGGATGTGACCAGGTCATGATTCAGCACAGCACACACGACCTGGCTGGGATGTACCCTAGCGTAAGGATAGATCATATCTGTGAAAAGCTGTCATTGCAGAGAGCAGGATAAATGTCCACTGACCTATGTAATCTGTGAGCTGGATGTGGAGCTGTGGGCCCGACTGTTGCTGGAATGAATGGACTAGCTAGAGGCGAGGTGGCCGCCGCGGCCACTGAAGATGGTGACAGTTTGGCCTGGGGTACCAGGTATGCTGCTGGCGCTGACCCAGGGGGGTACTCTCCGTCTAGAACTGAGCAGGAAGAGACAAAACACACAAGTTCATGCTTAAATACACAAATGTTGGCTGTTTCATTCAGTGACAAAATACATGCCTGGTGGCTTTGTTATAACAATGATCTGTAGGTGCGAACTGGCTATCTCATCTCATAGACTTCTTTAGCTGCAAAATCAAATGAGCCATGAACAAGTTGAAGGACAAGGACAGAAACATAACTCTATTGAGAGGAAGCTCTTCAATTAAAACCTTCAGAAGTGGCACCTGCAATGTTATAACAATGTACTTTGGGATCATGTGAAACAAGATAGAAGGGAGCAATCAAAAAGCTTCTAAACAGGTAAAACAGTGCTGTTCTCATGCCATTTGGAGAAAGATTACCCTTACAGAGGAACGAATCAGGTATAGAAGACCTTGGAAAAAGGGAATGAAAACATATGGCATGGATAATGCCCAGTCCTTAAAAAAAGAGAAGAAACAAACATTTAAAAAGGAGATGTAAACAATAACAAAACCAGAGTTAGTAAAGTCACAGCTCAGAAAAAAAAAATAGAAACTAAAAAAGTAGTGAGGAGGTGGGTATGTGTGGACAAATACAGTATTTATATGGCCTAGCAGGAGAGGCTGAAGAAACTGATTTGGCGTGCGGTAACCACCCCAATACCTACTCCATCTGTGAAATAACTATTGACACTAAGACAAATCAAAATGTACGTTCTAATGTCAGTGTGGGTACCAAGCTATCTACATGGATGTCAGTGTGGGTACCAAGCTATCTACATGGATGTCAGTGTGGGTGGCAAGCTATCTACATGGATGTCAGTGTGGGTACCAAGCTATCTACATGGATGTCAGTGTGGGTACCAAGCTATCTACATGGATGTCAGTGTGGGTGCCAAGCTATCTACATGGGCTGAAATGAAAGTCAATAAGTCAACTAGGTAGAAGAATTCATACCAATCAAGAAGGAAAAACTATGTTGGAAACCCCATATAGTCGATGGGCTATACAAATCCTGCCTCATTCATCACAAAGAACACATACCAATCAAGAAGGAAAGACTACGTTGGAAACCACATATAGTCGTTGGGCTATACACATCCTGCCTCATTCATTACAAAGAAGCTGTAGAGTTTTGGACATATGATCAACAAAGAAAAAGTGTTTAACATACTGTGATCGACTAACAATAAATGCACTCTCAAATCTGCTGAAGTCTCCACTTTTACATGGTTGAAACCCTGCCATATAAACAGACTTGGTAGTGAATCTCTGATTACTGTGGTAACACAAGCATTACATTCAAATAGTATCAGTGATTATGTACAATATGCATTACAGCCAAAAGCTATTCACTTCATATTATATCTAGTATGAATGTTTTTCTTACTGTCTGACAATAATAATTGGTGTCTTTTTGGCTCTCTCAATGATTGTTAGTGGTTCTGCTTATGACAACGATTGATGGTATTTGTTTGAAAATAATTACTAATTTACAGCTCTGTAAAACCCTCTAGAAGATACCAGCAAATGGTTTCATAAACCATTATAATTATAGTTAGCTGTATGTCCTTTACATCTCTGTCAAACCCCATGATAAGACACCAGCAAATGGTTTCGCAAACTATTATAATTATAGTTAATTGTGTCCTTTACAGGCCACTGCCAGCATTTATTAGCTGTTTGTGATTTCCTTTGCAACTTTACATCCAGTAGTTTGCCATTGTTTTCTGAATGGCTGGTGCACACATGATTGTGAAAACAAACCCAAAGTGATCTGTTCCCAAATGGCCTGCGGCTGACCTTAAACCTGGGATGTTGGGATTGTGAATCTGCTTTCACCACCGCTAGGCCACAGATGCCATCATTGTCATTATAGTACACAGCTAACCTGCTAGCAATTTCCAACACCAACTCCAACACCAACTGCTCTTGTAATACTAAATCATCACCAGGTATGGTTTTTGTGAACTCAATTAATAATTTCATGGCACAGAATGCGAAAGACATAACCCAAAACTCATATCCTTTTGGGAATCTCTGTTCCAAACTGGCCTTGAAATATGGGCACACAGAATAATAGTCCTCATTTCATGGAGGCAACAGCAGAGGAAGAGGCCAACCAAGAGATATGATGCTGATGGATTGAGATGGTGGAAAGGAAGAATATCAGCAGCAGGGTTGCTGCAGAAGACCAAAGACCGAGATATGTAGAGAGACATGAACGACTACGCCAGCTGGCATGGCACTTGATGATGACAAACAACGGACATGGTGAAGAAGCTGAGAATGTAAAGAGAGCTTATGGAGAACATTAAAAACAGACACATCAAATATTTTAGTCACATTAAAAAACTGATTATAAACACTACCAACATACAAGCAGACAGACAGACAAGCCTGTGTACTGACCAGGCAGAGCAGAGAAGTATCCTGGCAGTGCTCCAGCCATGAGATGTGCGGCTCCAGGTAAGGCAATGCCAAGTCGCGCTGACATAGCAACTCTCAATTCCTCTTCGGTGCTTACTGGCGATCCCTGTCAGTGAATACAGTAAATTGGATTAGTCCAACTGTGCAGCTGTGTCACAAACAAAGAGTTTTTACATAATTTCTGCATATGTCACAAGCATGACTGTTTCCGGGGTGCCAAGGTCTGTTTAGTTTTTATCTCTACTCTGTTCTCAATTTCATCCACTGCTTCTCTTTCTCATTCAAACTTACTGTCTGCCTTCCTTTCACCTGCAAAAGTCACTAATTATCTCCCTTACCTTTCTAATGAAAACTATCAGTCTCTATTTCAAATGAAAAACTCACTGTCTCTCTATCTCCTGCAAACTCACTATCTGCCTCCAACAAAAATCACTATCTACCTCCCTTCTCCTGCAGAACTCATTCTCTCTCTTTGTCCTGCAAAAACTAATTGTCTCCCTTCCTTCAGCAAAATTCACTCATCATATCCCTTTCTACAGCAAAACTCTGTGCAAACTCACTATTTGTCTCCTTTCCTCCTGCAAACACTCATTTTTAAACTACATTTGCCTATGGCTGTATGTGCAAAGGGATAACCCATTTACACCTCAATGAGAACTAGTATAGCAGAGTCTTCATGCCTGTTAAAGAGATGAAAGTAATGATAAAGCCAATTAAAAAAGAAAAGCCCTACCGATGCAGACGTAGGCGGCCGACCCAGTGAGATGTTGGGCATGGAGGGGGACGTGTATAACAGTTCTGCACTCGGGTATGCCAGGTTGGGTTGGAACGGATTAAAAACATAACCCAGGCTTTCCTGAAAATAAAAAAGCAAGGAATCAAACAACAGAGCAGACAATCGCAACTAAAGTACCTTTTTTAGCCAAACAAGATATGCATTGCTTTCCTTGTTTCCTATCCCTAGACATGCATCCAGACTCTTCCCTAGCCAGTTTTCCTTGTTTCCTTTCCCTGGACATTCATTAAGACTTATTCCCTACCCAGTTTTCCTTTCCCTGGACATTCATTAAGACTCATTCCCTACCCAGTTTTCATTGTTTCCTTTCCCTGGACATTCATTAAGACTCATTCCCTACCCAGTATACCTTGTTTCCTTTCCCTGGACATTCATTAAGACTCATTCCCTAGCCAGTTTTCCAAGTTTCCTGTCCCTGGACATTCATCGAGACTCATTCCAGCCAGTTTATCTTGTTTCCTTTCCTTGGACATGCATCCAGACTCATTCCCTTACTAGCTGTCCCTGCCAATTCTATTTGATATTTCCTGTCAGGTTATTCTGTCCAAAAACTGCAGTGAAGTTTTGAACCTGACACTCTTATTAGAAATCTAGCTTTGTGACTGCTCATAAACGCTTTCTTCAGGCATTCATGTGGTGCTTTCCACTGCCTTCCGTATCAATGTGTTTGTGTGTGGGGTAAAGGACCACTTTCATTGCACAGATATCTATATGAGTGAGTCCCCATGGCGAAGTGGGTATGCTGTGCCAGCCTCTCGCTCTCTAGGTCACATGGTGTCAACTCCAGGTTAAGTCATTCGGTTCACGAGTGCAATTTTCTCATAAACTCCTGGGGGTCGTTGCTGGAATTATGGAGTTTGAGCTTTGGCAAGCCACCCTGTGGAAAGAGACTGAGCCATATGGGATCAAACTTGGTGCAATGAAGTCGCACCTCTTGCCTTTTTAAACTTAAAAATAGAAAAAGACATCTAAATAAATACCCCAGCCACCTTGCACAGATCATACATGGAGAATCTCAGTACAGTGCACAAACTCTGTGTGTACCAGAATCACACATGCTACAAATATTCATGTGGTGGTAGTTTTTCTCACTCTGAAACTGAGCCTGGACAGTAGCCTATGCAGGATGCTTGTCCAGGAGCTGGAAGATTTTAAGTGTGAGTAACATGCAGTCAAATTTATTGGTCATGGTATGAGAAGAAATAAATTGGAGAACTTGGTGACAACTGGCAAGATTGAGGGGAAGAGAACAAGGGGAAGTCAGAGAAGTAAATACCTGGATGGCTTGGCCACGTGGTTTGGTTGAGACAAGAACACTGAGCTGATTCACGACTCTGGTGATTGAGTGAGATGATGAATCATGACTGCCCATGCTTACCAGTATGGCACATGAAGGATTGAGTGAGATGATGAATCATGACTGCCCATGCCTTCCAAGTATGGCACATGAAGGATGAGTGAGATGATGAATCATGACTGCCCATGCTTACCAGTATGGCACATGAAGGATGGAGTGAGATGATGAATCATGACTGCCCATGCTACCAGTATGGCACATGAAGGATTGAGTGAGATGATGAATCATGACTAGCCCATGCTTACCAGTATGGCACATGAAGGATTGAGTGAGATGATGAATCATGACTGCCCATGCTTACCAGTATGGCACATGAAGGATGGAGTGAGATGATGAATCAATGACTGCCCATATGCTTACCAGTATGGCACATGAAGGATTGAGTGAGATGATGAATCATGACTGCCCATGCTTACCAGTATGGCACATGAAGGATTGAGTGAGATGATGAATCATGACTGCCCATGCTTACCAGTATGGCACATGAAGGATTGAGTGAGATGATGAATCATGACTGCCCATGCTTACCAGTATGGCACATGAAGGATTGAGTGAGATGATGAATCATGACTGCCCATGCTTACCAGTATGGCACATGAAGGATTGAGTGAGATGATGAATCATGACTGCCCATGCTTACCAGTATGGCACAGAAGGATGGAGTGAGATGATGAATTCATGACTGCCCATGCTTACCAGTATGGCACATGAAGGATGAGTGAAGATGAGGAATCATGACTGCCCATGCTTACCAGTATGGCACATGAAGGATTGAGTGAGATGATGAATCATGACCTGCCCATCGCTTACCAGTATGGCACATGAAGGATTGAGTGATGATGATGAATCATGACTGCCCATGCTTACCAGTATGGCACATGAAGGATGGAGTGAGATGATGGAATATCGACTGCCATGCTACCAGTATGGCACATGAGGATTGAGTGAGATGATGAATCATGACTGCCCATGCTTACCAGTATGGCACATGAAGGATTGAGTGAGATGATGAATCATGACTGCCCATGCTTACCAGTATGGCACATGAAGGATGGAGTGAGATGATGAATCATGACTGCCCATGCTTACCAGTATGGCACATGAAGGATGGAGTGAGATGATGAATCATGACTGCCCAGTATGGCACATGAAGGATGGAGTGAGATGATGAATCATGACTGCCCATGATGGCACATGAAGGATGGAGTGAGATGATGAATCATGACCGCCCATGATGGCACATGAAGGATGGAGTGAGATGATGAATCATGACTGCCCATGCTTACCAGTATGGCACATGAAGGATGGAGTGAGATGATGAATCATGCCCTGCCCATGTTTCCCAGTATGGCACATGAAGGATGGAGTGAGATGATAAATCATGACTGCCCCATGATGGCACATGAAGGATGGATGAGATGATGAATCATGACTGCCCAGTATGGCACATGAAGGATGGAGTGAGATGATGAATCATGACTGCCCATGATGGCACATGAAGGATGGAGTGAGATGATGAATCATGACTGCCCAGTATGGCACATGAAGGATGGAGTGAGATGATGAATCATGACTGCCCATGATGGCACATGAAGGATGGAGTGAGATGATGAATCATGACTGCCCATGATGGCACATGAAGGATGGATGGATGTTTCATGGGCTCTGACTTTAGTAGCTCTGGATTTGCTAGAATTTAATCATACTTTTTAAAATTTTTTCTATTTTGAAAGGGTTTTCAGCATTAATTGTGCTTTGATGTCATTTATATGATAACATGAAAAGATGGAGTGGAATAAGGAAAACAAAATCTTAAAATATGGTGAACACATGAATAGATAGAGGGGACTAAAGATGAAAATGGTCTAAATCAGGTGTTAACATGGAAGCAAGAAGTGTAAAGAGCAAGACAATGTTATAAATCAGATTTGAACATGAAAATAAGGAAGACAATGGTTTAAATCAATGATGACATGAAAATATAGAAGGGAAAAAAGGATGAGAATAGTTTAAATTGGGTGATAACATGAAAAGATGGAGGGGAAAGAAGAAGACAATGGGTCAACTAGGATGATAATGTGAAAAGTGGGAAAAGAATGGTTAAACTCAGGTGATAACATGAACAGATAAAGTATAGAGGACATTATACCGTAGCATAAGAGTGAAAGAAGAATATACTACTGATTTAGTCTATTACAGCAGATTTCCAATGTGAAGATGGTGAGTGGTTTGATCGGGTATTTCCATTAAATACTTCCCTTAAACTTTCACCATGACATGTTGTATGGTGTGTGGGAAAGACTTACCTCTTTTGAATGAAGGGAGGATAAACTTCCATTGGTCACAGAGGTAGCACCTGGCGGAGAGTTTGGGCCTGAGTCTGGGTTGCTGCTGCATACGCCAGTATCTACTGGAGGAGAAACAAGACAACATGTGTTGGAGATGCTCGCTGACAGGTCATAATAGTATCTACTGGAGGAGAAACAAGACAACATGTGTTGGAGATGCTCTCTGACAGGTCATAATAGTATCTACTGGAGGAAGAAACAAGACAACATGTGTTGGAGATGCTCTCTGACAGGTCATACTAGTATCTACTGGAGGAGAAACAAGACAACATGTGTTGGAGATGCTCTCTGACAGGTCATAATAGTATCTACTGGAGGAGAACACAAGACAACATGTGTTGGAGATGCTCGCTGACAGGTCATAATAGTATCTACTGGAGGAGAAACAAGACAACATGTGTTGGAGATGCTCTCTGACAGGTCATAATAGTATCTACTGGAGGAGAAACAAGACAACATGTGTTGGAGATGCTCTCTGACAGGTCATAATAGTATCTACTGGAGGAGAAACAAGACAACATGTGTTGGAGATGCTCGCTGACAGGTCATAATAGTATCTACTGGAGGAGAAGAACAAGACAACATGTGTTGGAGATGCTCTCTGACAGGTCATAATAGTATCTACTGGAGGAGAAACAAGACAACATGTGTTGGAGATGCTCTCTGACAGGTCATAATAGTATCTACTGGAGGAGAAACAAGACAACATGTGTTGGAGATGCTCTCTGACAGGTCATAATAGTATCTACTGGAGGAGAAACAAGACAACATGTGTTGGAGATGCTCTCTGACAGGTCATAATAGTATCTACTGGAGGAGAAACAAGATTATAGGAGTTTTGACTCATGAAGACAGTGACAATCATGAAAACAGTGGTTTACATTACAGGTCCTTGCCATAGTTTCACATACATGACATCTGTATATTACAATGGTAGCTCCTGTGTTTTTTTTAAATTTTAAAAATATTTAAAAATAATCTCTCAATTATTTATTTTGTTTCTGATCTTTTCATCATGTTTTGTCTTTCTTACCTCTCAAACTGGTTTTTTTTTTTTTTGATGCCTCAATCATAGTTTTTATTTCTTTCTTGCCTCACAATCACATTCCTCCTCTTTCTTACCTCTCAACCATTTTTTTAAATTTCTTTTTTACCTCTCAATCAAGGCGCCGCCCCCCCCCCCCCCCCCCCACCAATGTTTTTTTCTTTTTTTCTTACCTCTCAATATTGTTTTTTTTAAATGTCTTTCTTGCCTCTCAATACTGTTTTACCTTTTCCAACCACCCACATAGGTAACATACTTGTCTTGTTGTCTACAGAGATGACATTCCTGTCAATGTTGTCCACAAAGATGACATTTATGTCATGCCATTTATAGAGATGACATTCCTGTCATGTTATCTACAGAGTTGACATTTATGTCATGTTATCCACAGACATGACATTCCTGTCATGTTGGCAAGCCCACAGAGATGACATTTATGTCATGTCATTACAGAGATAACATTACTGTCATGTTATCTATAGAGATGACATTTATGTCATCTGTTATGTCCACAGAGATGAAATTTATGTCATGTTATCTACAGAGATGACATTCCTGTCATCTTGTCCAGAGATGGCATTTATGTCATATTATCTACAGAGATGACATTTATGTCATCTGTTATGTCCACAGATATGACATTTATGTCATGTCATTACAGAGATAACATTACTGTCATGTTATCTATAGAGATGACATGTATGTCATCTGTTATGTCCACAGAGATGACATTTATATCACATTATCTGCAGAGATAACAGTTGTATCATGTTATTTACAGAGATGACATTTATATCATGTTATCTACAGAGCTGCCATTCCTGTCATGGTGTCCACAGAGATGACATTTATGTCATGTCATCTACAATGATAACTTCTCTGACATGCTATACATAAGTGTTAAACTCATGGCCTGCTAGAGGATTCCGTACCAACCACCCACCCACTCAATCACATACCCAACCAACCCCCCCCCCACTGAAACACCCAACCAACCCCCCCACCCTATCAACCACCCATCCACTCAACAAACCCACCCACCCAACCAGCTCACAGATAGGGTTATAGGATAATAGCAGATGCTATCTTTAAGATACCCTGTAGCGTTGTGTTCAAAGTAATGAATCAATTACCTGGAAGGTCAAATTCTATATTCAACATACTATCTGATGATCCAACCTCCAATGCATATATATGTCCCACTCTTATATATGTGTAATATGTCACAAGTTAAAATGTACACAAATTTGATACATTTTTGTAATCAATATAAAGCCAATAAATATACTTTCTATTATTGGAACAAAGATATGTATGTATGTACATATAAAACCCATAGGTCAACACACACAATATGCTGACATATGTAAAGGTTACTCCCAGCTACACAGCAACAACAATATGAACTCTACATAAATAACATCTATGCAACATAAGGCATGGCCAAACATAAATACAAAATTAGAACAAATATCACAACTTAAAATCAGAAATTTTCAAGCGCAATAAAATATCAAGGCATATACGTTAATCAACATGAACATATGATTGCAATGAAAAAATATTTCAGCAAACAAATAAGTCTAAAACCAAACCAATTAAAAATGGACTACAGCAAATAAACACACATGATTTAGAAGGCTTCAGGGAGACTGGAGGCAACACTAGACATCCTACTGATCCCCTCCAGCCACATCAGCGGTGTTTATCTGTACACATCAACCTAGTAAAACAAGCAGTCCCACTCCCTACATGACATTTTCTGGCATTTATTTCTAGTGACAATGAATGTCTGCAGTGTTTTAATGCTGATACCTAATTAGTTACAAGAATATAAAGTAGAGGTGGAGGAGGAGGAGGAGGAGGAGGAGCAGGAGCAGCAGGAGGAGGAGAAAGCAGAAAAAGAATTGATGAAAACAAAATGTCATTCTGGAAATAAACCAAAAAGGAAAGAAATGAGAGAAAGAGAAATAACTATAACAGTGTTCAGAAAGTATCTAGGAAGCAGAACAGTGTTTGAATCCAGAAAATACCCCAGAGATTGGGACAGAGGAGGGGATGCTACTGTGCGGTGGGGAGGAGGGGGGGGGGGAGAAAGAAGACTTTTCAAGTGGGGATGCATGTGTGGAAATATCTTGAGTGCAGTGATGGGGATTCTTGCTGTGATGGGGATTCTTAAATTCAGTTTTGGGAGGGGGGGGGGGGAGAGAGAGAGAGAGAGAGAGAGAGAGAGAGAGAGAGAGAGAGAGAGAGAGAGAGAGAGAGAGAGAGAGAGAGAGAGAGAGAGAGTCAGAGAGAGAGAGGGAGAGAGAGACTATGCATGTAATTATTATGCATGTTAATAGTTACATTTACATAGAGAAAAAAAAAACATTGTTAAATGAAAGTTGTAAACATAACGCATATTGCCATATTATGAGACAGGCAGGCAGCCAGACACACACACACACACTCATGCATAAACACATACATCCATACCTGCATTTCTACCTACATCATTTACTCAAACTCTCACAGTTATGCACCCACTCAATAACACACAAATACACAATCCCTCACATACTCATATACTCACAACCACAAACAAAAGTTTACTTATACATACTCTGTCTTTCTCCATCTCTCTCTCTCTCAACAGAGAGAGTGAGAGAGAGAGAGACAGAGAGTGAGTGAGAGAGAGACAGAGAGAGCGAGTGAGAGAGAGAAAGACAGACAGACAGACAGAGAGCACTCAGACACACTTGTGAAAACATGAGCAGAAGACAAGTCACCTGTTCTATAATTGTATGTGTTCCTATTGTAACTGATGTCTGTACATGAACATGAAGCTGACAGACAGCAACAACATGAACAGTGCTGGTCAGTGTGCACAAGAAACAAGCAAGGGCATGGCATGGCTGGGGTCACTCAGCCATGACAAAAGGTCAGGCTCAATGCAGTTAGTATACACACACAACAGTTTCACATGCAACAATTCAACACTGACACTTGGATGTGTGCAATGACTGGTCATTCAGTTACATCAGCAACAGAAACAATATCACAGATACATGGTTAATTGCCAGGCAAAGACACTTATAACTTAGAAAAGAAGCAAATCATAGACTGTTTAAACTAATATTAAAATATCCATGATGACAAACAACAACAACAAAATAACTAGAACAGAAGCAAAATAAAAGCAGAGCACAGAGTTCTAAGTTGATCATCCATGATGTACAATCCAAGTCACCGCACTCTGAACAAGCCCATAAACATTTCAGTCTCTCAGTAGAAGTCAAGAGTGTTGATCTGATTGCCCCTGATGTGGGACGATTAGCTGTATGTGGGTGCCACGCTGGTCAGCACCCACTGTGATCAGTTCCACATCCACAACCACATACACTGTGGTATATTGGGGACAAGGTTGTGGACCCACACTGTCCAGGACCAAGCATACCAGGGTTAACACGGCCAGGCACATTCACTTACACACAGTCTCTTCCTCCCATTCTGTGAGGCTGCATGGACTCCAGACCTGTGTTGGTTGGGAACACTTCCACAGTTGGGAGTTGAACTGACCTATAAGTACAGAGGGTTCCAACCTCCAATGTGGAAATTTAGCTGCTCTGAGGCTATGTCAGTTCCTGAGGCTTTGTCAGTTCCTTAGGTTTTAGCAGTTCCTGGGGTTTTAGAAGTTCCTGAGGTTTTATTAGTTTCTGGGGTTTTAGAAGTTCATGTGGTTTTAGTAGTTTCTGGGGGTTTAGAAGTTCCTGAGGTATTAGAAGTTCTTGGGGTTTTAGCAGTTCCTGAGGTTTTAGCAGTTCCTGTGGTTTTAGCAGTTCCCGAGGTTCTAGTAGTTCCTAGGGTTTTGACAGTTCCGGTGGGTTTAGAAGTTCCTGGGGGGGGGGGGGGGGGGGGGGGCTTTGACAATTCCTGTGGTTTTAATAATTCCTGAGGTTTTAGTAGTTCCTGGGGTTTTGCCAATTCCTGTGGTATTAGCAGTTCCTGAGGTTTTAGCAGTTCCTGGGGTTTTAGTAGCTACTGGGGTTTTAGCAGCTCCTGGGGGTTTTAGCAGTTCCTGAGGTTTTATTAGTTCCTATGGTTTTAGCAGTTCCTGTGGTTTCAGTAGTTCCTGTTTCAGTAGTTCCCGATGTTTTATTAGTTCCTGGGGGTTTGACAGTTCCTGTGATTTTAGCAGTTCCTGGGGTTTTAATAGTTCCAGAGATTTTAGTTGTTCCTGGGGTTTTAGCAGTTCCGGAGTTGTCATTAGTTTATGAGGTTTTAGTAGTTCCCGGTGTTGAAGATGTCCAATGTCCTTCTAGTAGAGAACAATGTCTCAATGTAAATTTGAGATTTTAACACCATATAATGTTGAGTAAAAGTCGGATGGTGTTTTTGGCCACAGACTTCTCAAGATCTTGGCCTCATCAATAAGGAAACGTTTTTGCTGTAGGTTGCCTTCTGTTGTTGTGTGCTGAAGTCTTAGCAACTTTCTGGCTTTTCTTATTGTGTATTGCAATTTTAGGCCAACATACACTTCGTTTTCCAGTGGTTTACATTTACATTCACCACCGTTAAACCCATACATGTGCTGTGCATGCTCACTTCTATCACCCATTTTCACTGATGATGGCTTTCTGTCTGAAACTGTTAGCTGAGTTGTTTCAAGACCATTATTAACTTGAACTATTCTTGCCTATATTATTGATACTACTACAGCCACTTTTTAATTCATCTGCAAGCAACAAGACCAAAGATCGCAGACGCCTGTCGGTACCAGGCAAAAAATAGATCGCTGACCAAGATAAATAGTTTAGTGCCACTGCTCAGTGATTGTAATTCTGCCTGGCAAGTAAGCATGCATCTATTCCAGGGTGTTATTTTAATACGACAGGTTAAAATTTCACACAACTGAAAATAGCCAGGCTCAATGCACAACTGGGGGGAGGAGAGACAAGCACAGGAGGGAGGGGTACAAAAATTCCAGCCTGCACAATATAAAGCGCATGCGCAATCCACGGGGTCAAGGCAGGTCATGTTAGCCAAGCTAAAAGTAAACTGTTCCCAATAGCACGCCAGACAAAAATAGATACACGCGCCATCTTAGCTGGCCGGGCATAGGTCGGCTATCTCAGCTCCCAGCGGGGGAATCTACAGCTCTGCAACCATCTCCACCTACACACATCATTATCTGAATCTTGTTGACTGGAATCCTTATCATTGACATTCTTTTGGGATAGTCAAAACTCACTAATGTAACTTGTTTAGACATAATTGGTATATTTAGATATCAAAACAGCGGTCTTTGGATAACAGAAAAAAAACAGAAGTAATGGTAATTACAGTGAAACATGTCTTCACAAATGCAACATCAAAGTGGATGGAAATAGTCTGGAACAAGTTAATGTATTTGGGTACTTTAATAACAGCAGATGGAAGACGCATTAATGAAGCTAAGTGTAACACAGACCAAGAATAGCAGCATTTCACAAGATGCGTATTATTTGTTGCAATATATCTTTGTCAATCGAGGAGAGGGAAAACAGTTCTTAAGAGCTATGTCGAGCAATTATGCACGGAAGCAAATCATGGACAACTGGGCGACTAGTTAGGAATTATTTGGAAGCTGCGGAGATGTGGTTTTATAGAAGAATCATGAGAACACCGTGGAAGGATACAAAAGTAATGACGATTAGTTTAGTTCAGTTTAGTAAGAAGTTCCGTGGAAGGATACAAAACTAATGACGATATCATGGAAGAAGTTCCGTGGAAGGATACAAAAGTAATGACGATATCATGGAAGAAATTAACCCACAAAGAGAACTGGTTACTCATATCAGAAAACGACAGTCCACATTCTGTGGGCGTGTCATGAGAGAAAGAAAGTTGGGGTATGCCGTAACGGGAAATCAGCAGGGTTGGAGAAGACAGAGGAGACAGAGAGAAAATGCCGGACAGTTTAGTTTAGTTTAGTCGACGGATCAACATCACGGCACACGGGTGTAACCCATAAGTGCTCCTTCTCCTCCTAACTCAACCCTGAGTCTGGAGAAACTCAGCCCAGTGCACGAACTCCGTAGCACCGGCGAGGATCCTGAAATACTTTGGGTAGATTTTTAACTCGAAATGTTGCCCGGGCAGCGCCGTTAGGCTACTCTTTTTTCGATTTCCAACTGCCAAGGGATTCTTTACGTGCGCAACAATTCACCATTATGCCACGGATGAATGTCGATAACAGAAATGATCTGCAGCGCACGAGACAAAAGACATGATCACCAACGCCATACGGCGCCATAAGAAGATACATAGTAATGGACATAAATTCATAAGTACTGATTGCATGGCTAGTATACAAGTAAAGGGAGGCAGTAAAGATCACAGTATGCACAAGAAAACACACACGGAATGTCATATGCACAAGGAGATTCGAACTTTTCGACTTCAAATGACGACAGTGCCAAACTAAAGATGAAGTGTGCTGCCAACTGGCCATCATATTAGGTGTGATCATTAGCCAGGTCTAGCGTACACTTGAAGAGACAACTACCGAATGTGGGTCGAGTTGATGGTATACTGGCACCAGATTGTGATAAAGTCTACGTCAAACCCACTCAGATAATACAAGCCCTCGTAAGGGCCCAAACCACCCGAACGTCAATGAATTGGGCAAGTGCCTTAACGGCTAGCGCGGGCAATCACGCTTCTCCACCTTTTGCGATTTCCAAAGGCAAGCATCATTTCGTGAGTTGACTCCCTTCCGCGACACAAATCTTTCCAGTTGTCACATGTTCCAGTTTTTGCCTTCTTCTTATGTGACCAAACAATGAAGACTGCCTCTTTCAGGCGTTTATGGTGCTATCTTTGCAACTTAGCCTCCCTCAAAACGGTCGGACAACGGAGTTTACACTGCATCTTTCAGAAGACTGACCAACCTGATCTAACACAGGTCACGTCCAATGACAGGGGTCTAAGTCTACAAGCAACCTGTTTTCTGGAGACGAGCTGAATGCAAACCAAGAGGATGGTTTCTTGTTATAAACTTGCTTTCGTTTTTACTTCCCCAAACTGATGCAAATCTTTCATGTATACGAGTTTCGGCCAACATTCATTTTTTTTTTTCGAGCACTCTAACCGGCCGACTATCTGTTTCTGTCGCGGATTGTTTTCCGGTACTCTAACCGCCCGACCACCTGTTCCTGTCACGGCAACCCGCAAATGCTTAATCTCACGTGGCGGTAGCTATGCACTGATTAATGCCCCTTGCCCTTCACCTGCTGCCTTTCACTCCACTGGGAGGCGAACAAGCCTGTCCTATTCCTGGCCTGTGATAACGGAGCAGATATCTATCGGCGGTACAATGCTGGCCTCAGCCAGACACCAACAACCTGGTATTGGATCCACACTTAAATAGACAAACTGCGTCACCAGCCGCTGCCTCATGCCTCTTGTGACCCATTTTTATCAGAGTCAATCTGTTTACATCCATTGTCCTCAACCTCCTCCCTGCTTACATTTTCTAACACGGGGCGAAAATAGCATTCGTTTGCTAATCTCAGACGAGAGATACTGGTTTTAAGCTGCGAGAGTTTTATAACAGAAATAAATTAAACATGATCGGGAAACGAACAGCAACCCGTGGACTGAAAACAGGAATGCCCAGAAAAGAAACCCCGAAACGACAAACATAAAGTTGAGAGACTTTAGAAGAAACCACAAGGACACCAGAAATATGATTGACTTGGCATCGAAGAGATATAGTGTACGCTGGCTGAGATGATGATGTTCACAACTGCAGTTGCCAGCCTTTTCTACAGCACAATTATAGGACTGCTTCTTCGCAGTGTCTTCTATGGATTGTGGAAATGCAGACCATACTACGACTACAAGCCTTGCTTTAAGATTTGTCAATGAGGTGACCTGAGATGGATTTAAACCTATTACACAAACCTGTAGACGGAACTGGCGATGCAGACTTCACCAGAAACAAACAAAAAACATAGACATCATCCATATGATGGTAGAGATGGCACAGTAAAACCTCACAAGAAACTCAGACAAGCTTCAAGGTTCACGAATACACCAATAACTGGCAGGCGATAAAACCAGGATAAATATCATCACCAGACTAATATGGAAACGTGAACAGCGGCCAGACAGCCATTTGCAGATCACATGTCAAAGTTCCTATCTATACACGACGTTACAACACAGAACTGGCGTCGTTAGCCGCTACACGCTGCGGGATTTGCTGAGGAGGGGATCCGAGCACTTATGGACTGAATGGTCCGATGTGCAACGAGGATGATCTGTCGACTAACTAACTAACTAACTAACACGACGTTACTTCACCCAGAAATGAGAAGAGATCCATCGGAGGAGCAGGCTGGTTTTACACCAGAAGTACCTCAGAGCAACTGCTCAATAGTAGGTACTGATTGAAACACTTCTACGACATCAATCTCACTGTACCAATGTTTATTAAGTATGTGATTTACAAATAAACGTGGCATATTAAACGAAAAATAAGGAATAAACAACCCTAACAACGTAACACAAATCAACTTGCCAACAACTGTGTTCCCGTGCTGCCAACCACAAGCACCAGCACATGAAATAATATCAAACAAGCCCGGTCAAAGAAAGAAACATGGATGGTTGTAAAGGCATACGTACTTGATAGGGGCGTTTTTCTTTTCAGGCCAAGTGGTCCCTTGTCTCGGCGGCCCACCAGAGGACTGTGGGTAATCATGGCCCGCCGGACCTCTTTTTTCTGCTTGAGAGCAGACCGCAGCTTTAGAATATTGGACTCGGATGCTGAAAAACCAGAAACGTGTTTGTTTGCTTTGACACAAACTGTTAGCTGTATGGTGTCTGTCTGTCTGCACACACACACACGCACACACTGTTAGTTTCACGGTGGTTATGTGCCTGCCTAGCATCCAACCCCTGGCATACAACAAGACACAGATGGAGGCAGTTCTGGACAGTGTTTTATAAGGTCATAGAAAGATATCTACATGTGAATTGGTACATCCTTGCCGGAGAATAGAAGCTATGGAGACACGTCAGGCGCTAGATCAGTGGTTCTCAACCGGTGGGGAATTCCCCCCACCCACACACACGCACACACACATGGGGGGAATTTTAGGGTTTCATGGGGGGGGGGGAATTAAAATTATTTCAAGATCACGTTAATACAAGAACCCATAACTTGATATTGTTTTTCCCTCCATACTTTACAGTTCTGTACTTTCGCCCTTCTGAAATTCGTTTTAAAACGTAAGTAGACCCGCAAATCACGTTTTATGTAGACGTTTAGACTTGTTCTTTTTGTTTGTTCGCATATCCTTTACAGGACATCACTGTTAACATCAGCATCTTTCAGCTGATTGTTGATTTCTTGGCAAGATCACTCTCAGTAGTTTGAGACTTGTTCTAGTATGTGTTATTAAATTTAGCTTCCATTTTTGCGTATACTGTGTAGGGGCAGGCAGGGGGGATTTATAGGGAGGAAATACGAAAGGGTGGGGGGGGGGGGGGGGGGGAAATGACGTTCTGAACATATGGTGATGAGGTGCATGAGCCAAAAAAGGTTGAGAACCACTGCGCTATATGATGTCGATGATGATACAGTAATTGCAGTCCAAAGCAGCGGGTCCCACTTAGGAAATGAGACATATAAAGAAATATCTGATATTTGAGGATGATGCAACTGAGTTCAATCAAAAGTAAACAAGAAGTGTGGACAAGCACCGCGCCCCTCACAGAGTGTACTAAGAGTATATTCAACTGTAAACAAGAACAGCTGCCTCAGCGATGCAGGTATAGTATACCCCGCACTAGCAGATACTGTACACAGTGTACAGGGAAGACATATCTTGCGGTCAGACAGTCCTTGTACCAGCATAAAAGGGGGAACTTTGCCCTATGAATCAGTAGAGGGAAAGTATACCTTCCTTGTCAGATTGGTCATAGTGGGAGATTATTATACC
>JACEFZ010016524.1:65000-75000 GCA_014155875.1 Cepaea nemoralis | reverse complement strand
CACATGGGTACTGTCAACTATCTCACATGGGTACTGTCAACCATCTCACATGTGTACTGTCAACTATCTCACATGGGTACTGTCAACCATCTCACATGGGTACTGTCAACCATCTCACATGGGTACTGTCAACCATCTCACATGGGTACTGTCAACTATCTCACATGGGTACTGTCAACTATCTCACATGGGTACTGTCAACTATCTCACATGGGTACTGTCAACTATCTCACATGGGTACTGTCAACCATCTCACATGGGTACTGTCAACCATCTCACATGGGTACTGTCAACTATCTCACATGGGTACTGTCAACTATCTCACATGGGTACTGTCAACTATCTCACATGGGTACTGTCAACTATCTCACATGTGTACTGTCAAATATCTTACATGGGTACTGTCAACTATCTCACATGGGTACTGTCAACTATCTCACATGGGTACTGTCAACCATCTCACATGGGTACTGTCAACTATCTCACATGGGTACTGTCAACTATCTCACATGGGTACTGTCAACTATCTCACATGGGTACTGTCAACTATCTCACATGGGTACTGTCAACTATCTCACATGTGTACTGTCAACTATCTCACATGGGTGCTGTCAACTATCTCACATGTGTACTGTCAACTATCTCACATGTGTACTGTCAACTATCTCACATGGGTACTGTCAACTATCTCACAAGATGATGAGACAGGCAGACTTGCCAATCAACACAGGACGATAGTTGGCAAAATGATCCAATTAACTCATTTCTGACCTCCCGTGACCGTGATGTCTCTACAAGGACTCTTGATTCAGAAGTGCACTTCTCAGCACATCACATGAAGTGCTGTGATCAACTTTCCATATCATATAGCTTAGATTCAGTTGAGACACATTAGTCTATATGGCTAGATACACAGACTAATCTTCCATATGCCCAGATACACAGACTAATTTTCTATATGCCCAGATACACAAACTGATCTTCTATATGCCCAGATACACAAACTAATCTTCTATATGCCCAGATACACAAACTAATCTTCTATATGCCAAGAAAATGAAGTTGGTTGTTCGATATACATCCCAACAATCATCTGCCTGTATAAGCCCATCACTACTCCACAGACCAGACACACAAACCAATCACTCTTCTGTCTGCCCACAGAACACGCCAAGATGCAGGACATGGGCATCTGTACCTCTAGAAACTTTCCTCGCAAGCATCCAGGATTGAAATCCTTCACAATACCACATTAAAGCCCCTGTAAATACCACAAGATTGAAATCCTTCACAATACCATATTAAAGCCCCTGTAACTACCACAAGATTGAAATCCTTCACAATACCACATTAAAGCCCTTGTAACTACCACAAGATTGAAATCCTTCACAATACCACATTAAAGCCCCTGTAACTACCACAAGATTGAAATTCTTCACAATACCACACTGAAGCCCCAGTAACTACCACAAGATTGAAATCCTTCACAATACCAGATTAAAGCCATTGTAACTACCACAAAACTGAAATCCTTCAAAATACCACATTAAAGCCCCTGTAACTACCACAAGATTGAAATTCTTCACAATACCACACTGAAGCCCCTGTAACTATCACAAGATTGAAATCCTTCACAATACCACATTAAAGCCCCTGTAACTACCACAAGGTTTAGATCCTTCACAATACCACTTTAAAGTCCCTGTAACTACCACAAGATTGAAATCCTTCACAATACCATATTAAAGCTCCTGTAACTACCACAAGATTGAAATCCTTCACAATACCACATTAAAGCCCCTGTAACTACCACAAGATTGAAATCCTTCATAATACCACATTAAGGCCCCTGTAACTACCACAAGATTGAAATCCTTCACAATGCCACATTAAAGCCCCTATAACTACCACAAGATTGAAATCCTTCACAATGCCACATTAAAGCCCCTATAACTACCACAAGATTGAAATCCTTCACAATGCCACACTGAATCCCCTGCAACTACCACAGACAACCTGTATCCACAAATGAACTTACTGCTGGATACCACCAACAGGGCAGGCCTCAAACTGCCCTCACATGTCAAGTTACTGGTGATCAGTCTCACAGTGGACTTTTAAATATGTAGCCTGCCAACATATATACTCTCTACTGTGTTTCTGTTCCTGTATTGACATTGTAGTATGTCTTTTTGGTGGAGTAACAGCATACCACTTTGTTATTGTGGATGATTTGAGTTCAATCCTGACAGCTTTAGTCAGACAACTTATGAGTGTACAGGAGAGCTTATGTCAAAACTAACAGTGACTAAGATATCTACACAACCCGCAGTAGAAGAGTCAATCTTGAAAGAATGTAAGGTACCTCAAATTCTCGAGGTAGATAAGGAAACACTGTAAGACTGCAAGACACCAAAGGGTAGAAGAGGAGACATTAAACAAGACTGCAAGATACTTCTACACCTAAAGGTAGAAGAGGAAAGAATGTGAAACAAAGAATCTGTTTTAATGTTATTAAAAAATATTTATTTCTTGTGAAATCATTGAGATAAGCTTGTGGTGTGGAATTATCTTTAAAAAATGGAATATAATTTGTAAAACATGAAAACAACTGAAGCTTTGTGATCAAACAAAAAACCGGATGTCTCGGAGATGGAAGAGATTTGGAGAACAAGAAACCTGAATATACAAGAATGAACAAGGGAAATTATGATAATCCAGGGGCAATGAAAGCCCTGTAATCCAAGATTATGATTTTCCCCATTATAAGCGCTTTATGTTTCAATATTACTTAACTTACTTGGCAGGTTAACAACAATAACATCTTTGCAGATTAAAAAAAAACACAAAAGAACAGGGCTTATTATAAAGAAGGGAGGAATTCAATTACAGAAAAAGAAACAAATTATTCTATTTATTCGTCCAGAATTCAGCTGTTTAATTTTTACGAGTATGTTGTTTTATGTGTATGTAATTTTTCATGTATGTAGTTTATTGAACCCATAAAAATGACAGAAGGATGAACCATAGAACAATGGCAGCTATTGACCCCATCACTGCAGGAATCTAGCATTCTTAGACACAGATTTACTGCATGGCAGCAGCTGCAGTAGTGGCTCACTTCTCACATGAGACCAGACAGGATGATGATGATGGTGGTGATGATGATGATGATAATGATGATGATGATGGTGATGATGATGGTGATAATAAAAGCAGCGTAGAGTATGGCTGGCTACAGCTGTGCAATCACGAAGGACCAGAAACACTTCACCTGCAATGAATGATCAAGCACTCTGAAACATGACGACACAATGAAGGAGTTAGTTGAGTTAGGATTAAATCTGTCATCAAATGTGCAACAACAGGGAAGATAACTAAGTTACCGTCTGCATTCGCAACCTGGAGCATTCGGGCATGCACATGGCCACAAGTTAGTGTCAATGATCAGATCCATGCACACACCTAGTCATTAGTGCATTCAACAGGAGACTGTTGGCCTAAAAATCTGATAAATGTGTCTCTCCCTCACCCACTCACGACATGCTTATATGAGGAACCACCGGCACTCACACACAGATGATTACTGGAGGATTCAAACACGCCTTACCTGTCTTCCGCAGCGGGAAATCATCTTCATATTTGGCCATCAGGTGATGTGCGTAGGGGGGAGACAGGTTGAGTGGTGGCGATCCCTGATCCAGTGAGCCCTGATTTGGTACCCTACGTGACAAACATACACATTAACTCATCATGTACCATCCCAATGATATTATGTGAGCCTAAACTGGGCACACAATACAACAACAACATATGTAATTACCAGTAATCTGAACACAACAATGCACTCACTGAAATATGGATTGCATACACTATACAATAAACATGTATTCATAATTTATTGAAGCAAGAATTCAGAATTAATTATTAATAATATATGTCCAGCCAGAAGCATTCCTATGACTTTGAATCAATAATGTCACAGAGAAACAAGAAACAAACATATCATTCACAAAAGTGGAAGACAGTCAGACTATGTGGCCAAGCTTATATATTTATGCTGGCTTAGAGCTAAAGTATTTTCCTCCAACTTGTTAATGCACATAGTTTTAGTCCTTAGTTCACACATTTGTGGCTCAGTGCACAATCACGTGGTACAACAATGGCATATAAACCACATACAAATGTGGGCTGGTTGACAACTGGAACACTAGTGAAGCTCATGGAGCAGATGGCCAGCACAGCTAACAAGGAACAACACAGTGGCCAGAACCACATCGAGTTGCAGATTCTATGTACGCTGATCCAGTTGTAGGATATATGTACACAAATGTACATTGTGGTTAATATGTACAGAAATATAGTAGTAGTTTATATATTCACAATTCTAGTTGTAGATTACAAATACACAAATATAGTTGTAGATTACATGTACACACATTAAGTTGTACATATACACAAATGTAGTTGCAGATTACATGAACACTAGTCGTAGATTATCTGCGCACAAGTGACAACTTGAAGAAGCTGTATGCCCGATTCTAGGCTAGTGAACTACATGCCTAGACGGTGCACATTACGCCCGATTCTGGGCTAGTGAACTACATGCCTAGATGGTGCACATTACGCCAGATTCTGGGCTAGTGAACTACATGCCTAGACGGTGCACATTACACCCGATTCTGGGCTAGTGAACTACATGCCTAGACGGTGCACATTACGCCCGATTCTGGGCTAGTGAACTACATGCCTAGACGGTGCACATTACACCCGATTCTGGGCTAGTGAACTACATGCCTAGACGGTGCACATTACGCCAGATTCTGGGCTAGTGAACTACATGCCTAGACGGTGCACATTACACCAGATTCTGGGCTAGTGAACTACATGCCTAGACGGTGCACATTACACCCGATTCTGGGCTAGTGAACTACATGCCTAGACGGTGCACATTACGCCAGATTCTGGGCTAGTGAACTACATGCCTAGACGGTGCACATTACGCCAGATTCTGGGCTAGTGAACTACATGCCTAGACGGTGCACATTATGCCAGATTCTGGGCTAGTGAACTACATGCCTAGACGGTGCACATTACGCCAGATTCTGGGCTAGTGAACTACATGCCTAGACGGTGCACATTACACCCGATTCTGGGCTAGTGAACTACATGCCTAGACGGTGCACATTACGCCAGATTCTGGGCTAGTGAACTACATGCCTAGACGGTGCACATTACGCCCGATTCTGGGCTAGTGAACTACATGCCTAGACGGTGCACATTACGCCCGATTCTGGGCTAGTGAACTACATGCCTAGACAGTGCACATTACGCCAGATTCTGGGCTAGTGAACTACATGCCTAGACGGTGCACATTACGCCCGATTCTGGGCTAGTGAACTACATGCCTAGACGGTGCACATTACACCCGATTCTGGGCTAGTGAACTACATGCCTAGACGGTGCACATTACGCCAGATTCTGGGCTAGTGAACTACATGCCTAGATGGTGCACAAACAGGAAATCCTGTGTGCATGGTGCACATGTCAAAAATCCCTTGTTAATTGAACACTGTAAAGACTAGGCTGTAATCTGCCACGCACGGGCAAAGGTTTTCAAAATTTAAAAAGCTTCCCACAACGGAATATTTCAGCATGTAAATCACTTGAATGGATATAGACAACCAAGGGAAATCACCATAGCAATTTCCCCAAGAACAAACTGATGAAGTCATAAAGCTAGACTTATGGTTGAGTGACATGTTCAAGAAACCACATATCAGAGAGAAGACTTCCACTGGACATGTCATGAGAGATACTTACTGTCTCTAATCACTAGGTTATCCTTGTGTTGTCACTTTCACCCTGCGCAGTCACAACCATCAACAAATACTTATGTAGCATATGCACACACACATTGTCCTAATTTGGTGAGCAAAGGGCAGTCCAGCAACTCAGTGGAGAATGAGTCTAGAACAACTGTGACAGCTGTTAGCAAGCTATACCAAAGTCTGATGAGCTGCTAGAAGCTCCATGAAAACTGATTGCTGTCCTGACACACAGTCAAGGGTCACATAGAACAGAGAAGAGGACTAGATGCCTACAATAAATTGCCATATAGAATAGAGAAGAGAACTAGAGGCCCACAGTAAGGTGTCATGTAGAATGGAGAAGAGAATTGAGGACCACAGTAAGGTGTCATGTAGAATGGAGAAGAGAATTGAGGACCACAGTAAGGTGTAATAAAGAACAGAGACGAGAACTAGAGGTAAAGTGTCATGAAGAACAGAGAAGAGCACTAGAGGCCCAGCTGGGATGTATGGGCCAGACATGAGAGCAACTGCAAGAGATTAGTTGAGGAGGGCCTGGCATGAGACGGTTGAGGGTCTAGGTTCCACTACAGGATAAAAGGCAGCAGCAAAACACAGAAATAAAGGCCCCTTGTACACCACTCAAGCACATGGGGCTTGTGGAGCTGGACCCATGATTTCATCAACCAAACTGCACTCAATGGCTTATGTGCCGGTATCACAGGGCTTGTGGAGCTAGACCCATGATTTCATCAACCAAACTGCACTCAATGGCTTATGTGCCGGTATCACAGGGCTTGTGAAGCTAGACCCATGATTTCATCAACCAAACTGCACTCAATGGCTTATGTGCCGGTATCACAGGGCTTGTGGAGCTAGACCCATGATTTCATCAACCAAACTGCACTCAATGGCTTATGTGCCGGTATCACAGGGCTTGTGGAGCTAGACCCATGATTTCATCAACCAAACTGCACTCAATGGCTTATGTGCCGGTATCACAGGGCTTGTGGAGCTAGACCCATGATTTCATCAACCAAACTGCACTCAATGGCTTATGTGCCGGTATCACAGGGCTTGTGGAGCTAGACCCATGATTTCATCAACCAAACTGCACTCATGGCTTATGTGCCGGTATCACAGGGCTTGTGGAGCTGGACCCATGATTTCATCAACCAAACTGCACTCAATGGCTTATGTGCCGGTATCACAGGGCTTGTGGAGCTAGACCCATGATTTCATCAACCAAACTGCACTCAGTGGCTTATGTGACCTAATTCATGCCAGCCGCCTTTCCCAGGACAGTTCCGAAACACTTTATGCTGGGTCAGGTGCAAGCCCAGGTCAATTACACATTGGAAACCCAAAAACTGCCGGTAAGGCAAGCAAGCGACTAGCTGCTACACTACCGCAGCGGTAAAAGAATATTAAGATCTTTGAGGTGTTATAGAACATTAAAGTGGTGTTACAAGACAACTATCACATTAATATGGTGTTACAAGACAGCTATAACATTAATGTGGTGTTACAGGTGTACTACATTAATGTAGTGTTACAAGTCTAATAGAACATTAATGTGGTGTTACAGGTCTACTAGAATATTAATGTGGTGTTACAAGTGTACTATAGGTGTACTACAACATTAATGTAGTGTTACAAGTCTAATAGAACATTAATGTGGTGTTACAGTTCTACTGTAACATTAATGTGGTGTTACAAGTGTACTATAACATTAATGTGGTGTTACAAGTGTACTATAACATTAATGTGGTGTTACAAGTGTACTATAACATTAATGTGGTGTTACAAGTGTACTATAACATTAATGTGGTGTTACAAGTCTAATAGAACATTAATGTGGTGTTACAGTTCTACTGTTACATTAATGTGGTGTTACAAGTGTACTATAACATTAATGTGGTGTTACAAGTCTACTATAACATTAATGTGGTGTTACAAGTGTACTATAACATTAATGTGGTGTTACAAGTGTACTATAACATTAATGTGGTGTTACAGGTGTACTACATTAATGTAGTGTTACAAGTCTAATTGAACATTAATGTAGTGTTACAGTTCTACTGTAACATTAATGTGGTGTTACAAGTGTACTATAACATTAATGTGGTGTTACAAGTGTACTATAACATTAATGTGGTGTTACAAGTGTACTATAACATTAATGTGGTGTTACAAGTGTACTATAACATTAATGTGGTGTTACAAGTCTAATAGAACATTAATGTGGTGTTACAGTTCTACTGTTACATTAATGTGGTGTTACAAGTGTACTATAACATTAATGTGGTGTTACAAGTCTACTATAACATTAATGTGGTGTTACAAGTGTACTATAACATTAATGTGGTGTTACAAGTCTACTATAAAATTAATGTTGTGTTATAATTCTACAATAACACCAACACCATGTTACTAAGCATTAATGTGGTGTTACACTCTCTACTAGAGCATTAATGTAGTGTTACACTCACTACTAGAACATTAATGTGGTGTTACAAGATAAACCAGATGACCAATTTCATGCCCATCATAAATATATCACTCATTACAAGTTGTCACACAGCATTAATGTCACATTACAAAACATAAATGTGGTATTACATAGAAACTATGCTAGAACATTAATGTCACATTACAAAACATAAATGTGGTATTACATAGAAACTATGCTAGAACATTAATGTCACATTACAAAACATAAATGTGGTATTACATAGAAACTATGCTAGAACATTAATGTCACATTACAAAACATAAATGTGGTATTAAATAGAAACTATGCTAGAACATTAATGTCACATTACAAAACATAAATGTGGTATTAAATAGAAACTATGCTAGAACATTAAGCTGTTTTTGCTATGGTAATAATGAGGTGTGACCAGCTTCACTTGGTCAGTAGTGTGACATCAGTAGAACATGAATGTGGTGTTCTAAGTTATCACATCACTAATGTGGTGTTTTAGGTCTTATCACATCATTAACATCACATTAATTTTCACAGATTACCTTCATTAAACATTCCTTATCAATCAATCAATCAACATTCCTTATCAATCAATCAATCAGATGCCGTCTCCACAATGAAGGTTGGCTGCAATGGATCTCCAAAACTGTCTGTCTCTCGCCTTGACTGTACATTCTGTCGGGCTGATGTTCGTCCATCTCTTGATGTTATCTTCCCACTTGTATTGTTGTCTGCCTCTTGCCTTCAACCTTGCCCTCCAGTATGGTTTTTATAAGAGTGTAATGTCTTTTATCGTGGCCAAAATATTTCACTTGCCTCTTTTTTATTTCTTTCATCAACTCTCTTTTCATTCCCAGTTTTTCTAAAACCTCTGTATTTGATTGTTTTTGTTTCCATAAAATACGGCATATTCTCCTGTATATCCACATCTCCAGGGCCTCTATTTGACTTTCTAGTTGCTTCTTCGATGTCCAGGCTTCCGCGCCATACAATAGTGTTGAATATACTTAGCATTTGACAATTCTCATGTTTAATGCGTTGTTAATCTCTCTAGATGTTAATACTGATCTCATGTTGTTGAAAGAATTTTTGGCCATTCTTATTCTCTTTTTGATTTCTACTTCACTTCTGCCATCATCTGTTATTACATGTCCAAGATAGGGGAAACTTGTTACTTGTTATAGTATCTTCCCCGTTTGTTGTGATTTTCATTGATGACATTTCCTTTCCATTACTAATTATCACAGTCTTCATTTTTAGGATGTTAATACCTACACATTCTGCACTATGTCTGTTTACTTGTTCCACTAGGTTTTGCAACTCTTGCTCGCTTTCTGCTAGTAACACAGTATCATCAGCATATCTAAGATTGTTTATGATTCTTCGATTGATTTTAAGTCCAGGCAATTCAACTTGTTTAAAAAATCTTTCTGTGTATAGGTTGAAGAGGCTTGGGGACAACATGCATCCCTGCCGTACTCCTCTTTTTTATCTCGTTAACTTCTATTGATGTTGGTAGCTGTTATAGTCTTGCTATTCCAGCTTCCGTGCGTACAACTTTTCCATTCAGTAAACATCATTCGTTTTTGTAGAATATTTGACAGCTAAAGCAAATATGTGTCAAAATATCAGGCAGCAAATGACACCAAATGACACACACATTTGCACTGGCCTATAGCACAAATCTATTTTCTGATTCTGC
>JACEFZ010016524.1:0-60000 GCA_014155875.1 Cepaea nemoralis | reverse complement strand
ATCGTAAACTGATTAGAGAAATTAGACGTAGACAGTCAACATTTTTTGGACATGTTATGAGAAGAAATGGATTGGAGAACTTAGTGACAACTGGCAAGATCGAAGGGAACAGACCAAGAGGAAGACCGAGAGGAAAATACCTGGATGGCTTGGCCACATGGCATGGACGAGACAGGAACACAGAGCTGATCCACGACACTGGTGATCGAGTGAAATGGCGAGTCATGACCGCCCACGCTTTCCGGCATGGCACATGATTGATTGATTGATTTATACCATTCTGTGTTGTGGATAGTAATACTGTATTATCAGCATATCGAATCTCTGGTATGTCAAGACCACCGATATTTAGGACATCATATAGCTCCCTATTTATATCATCTTTTACATTTCTCATTATATTTTCGGCGTACAGATTAAACAAATAGGGGGACAGCACACATCCTTGACGGACTCCTTGCTTGATGTCAAACCAATCTGATGTCTCGCCATCTATTCTAACCACTGCTTGTTGGTCTAGATAGAGCATTCTTATAAGCTGTATTACATGTGGTGGAAAGCCCATATTCCTCATGATTTCCCAAAGTTTCTGATGTTGTACATGGTCAAATGCCTTTGAATAATCCACAAAACATGAGAATAGGTTTACATTAAATTCTCTGCACTTCCCTATTATTAAACGCATATTGAGAATGTGATCTCTTGTTCCTCTTCCTTGTCTAAATCCAGCTTGAACCACGTTAATTTCTTCTTCCATTTTCTTACGAAGTCTTCTCATTATGATTTTTAGTATAATTTTACTTGCATGACTGATCAGGGCAACAGTTCTATAGTTGGTGCATAATTTCAGGTTGCCCTTTTTTGGTATTGGGATGAAGATAGTTCTCTTCCAATCTTTTGGCCATATACCATATTTCCATATCTTTTTACATAATGCGTGATAAATTTGTATGCATTCTTCTCTTCCGGCTTTAATTAGTTCATCTGGTATCTCATCACATCCAGGTGATTTACCATTCTTCAGGTTCTTTATTGCTCATGCAATTTCATCTAATGGGGGTTCAGGTTCTGTCTCTGCTGACATTGGCTCATGTATCTCATTCACATCCTCACTGTCACTCATATCACACATTCCACTGCAGTACCCCTGCCATCTTTCTAGAATTTGTCTAGATTCTGTTAAGGTATTTCCCATCTTGTCACAGATAACATTCAATTGAGGTTGAACATTTCTTGTCAATAACTTCATTTCTTTGAACATTTCGTAATCACTTCCAGTCTTATGATATTGCTCTATTCTGGTACAGTAATCTTGTATATATTGATTTTTGTCCTTTCTTGTATTCTTTCTTATTTCTCGAGTTAGAGATTTATACTTCATCCTGTTGTTATCGGATTCACCTCCTTTCTGTTTCAGTTCCCTTCGTTGTTTTATTAATTCTAACATGTCTGATGTAATCCATGGCTTAAGGTGCTTTTTCTTGGTCGGAATTACAGTGGTACACTGCGCATAACATAAACATCACTGGCCCAAGCTTAACTGGCAGGGGTCTCAGAGATGGTGGCCCCTAGAAATGCAGTGATCAGAAACCATTCAGGCACTCATTAGAACATCCCCAAGTCATGAGCAAATGATCTCCATCGAAGGCATTCCCTGCTAACTTGTCAAAATGGTTTAAGTGTCCACCAAATGAGAACCCTATGGAATGACAACTCGGTTCAAACATCCACCAAATCTCATCTATCAAACATCCTAGGAAATACTTGCAAGGCTAAACCAGTCAACAAATGCCAGAAAACACAAATATTTCAGCTCTTCACTAATGAAGGTCTTGGTTGGCCTCTGGTCTTGCTCTGCTCTAATTAAAGCCTAGAGCTCTGCTCTAAACAGACACAAAGAAATTAAGCCCAAAAACAAAAAAGCAGTGCACAAACGTTTTAGAAAAAAAAAAAGGGTATAATAATGAACATCTTTGATAACAGAGTTCATGCAACAACAACAAGAAACAAGTCTGGATTCTGAAATGCCTAAACCCAAAGAACATGAAGTATGCTCCTCATTTCTTCCACATAAAATATACAAAAGAACCTCAGGTACACACGCATGAGACTGCAGGAATGGTACAGAACTGTAATGAGGATGTAGAAAATATGCTGCTCTGTGTGGAACTCATGAAGCCCTCTTTATATCTACAAGGGAAAGTCAAAGAAACGAACATGGGAAAGCATGGCAGAATGGATATAAGAAAGTTCACTCTTAAATTTCTGGTCTGCTAATGGTGATGTAGTGGGTTCAACTCATATACCGGTCATTGGATTAAACTGTTTACTTACTGTCATTGACTTGGGGACATAAATTACAAGCACCTGAGAAGTTGGAGTGGGTTCGCCTGATGGTGAGGGACACTAGTAATAGGGAAAACTAATCCACATGCAAAAATCAGTCCAGTGCCACTAAAAGCAGAGCAAATATGTGGACTACGCGAGTTCAAGGCCAGCAAAAAGACAACAAAAATGAAGACTGACCTGGATGTGTTCCTTGACTTGTTTCTCATGCTCCTGCTGCAGCAGTTGCTTGTGACGTAAATACTGGAGTAAACAGACACAAACAAGGTACTATGATACAGAGGGTCAGCAACTAGCACAGCTTCCATGATACAGTTTGCTCCTGTACTGCCATCATTACAGGAAAGTTATTCTCCACACAATGATGACAGTTCAGGTGACAAAATGATGACAGTTCAGGGGACAAAATACTGTCCTAGTAACTGTAACAGTGTAGACGTAATTATTTCAATAACCACTATAATACAGTAACTACAACAACTACAGTGTTATTTAATTCTTACAACAACCACAATGTTATTTAACTCTTAACGATGCTGCCTGAGACTGCCCTGTCTGGTGCAGGTCAGTTGACTCTCTTGGAGTAGTCATGTATGGTTCACGTGCAAATGTCCAAGTGCTGTCAGTATATCAATGAACAAACTTTATTTTCAAAGAATTGAGAAATGGCCCTTCTAACGTTCTGCGTTTCTGATCTCTCTACTATCATACAACTATTTTATTCGTACATCACCTATGAGTCTATCTAATACAACAACCATAAATATGCATGACAAACGTATGAGGAATGTGCAAACATCAGTATTTATTATTCAAATTCATTGAAGGAAAATATTGTTATGAACAAGCAGTTTGTTTGTTACTGGCCTTTTGTTATGAACTCTGTGAGAAATATTGGTTCTACACACTGGTCTCATGTCATGAACTATGAGAAATATTGGTTCTACACACTGTCTCTTGACATGAACTCTGAGAAATATTGGTTCTACACACTGGTCTCTTGTCAAGGTGGGTGATGTGGGCAACATTATGCAGGTCTCCTTTATTTGCCATCATATCTCCAGGTACCTATATTAGATTGTACCTACCTGGAAGCCCAGGTAATGTATTTGTTTAAATCCCTGCCCCTGCTGTGTACTCAAACACGCCCCCCCCCCTCCCCCAGGCTGGCAGGCCAGCCACTAGGCTCAGTAACATACACTGCCAGAGACAAAAAAGTGTGCCTTACATAAAATACCTCCTAATCTATCAATAACTGTCCTTTCTGCCCCCAAAACCACTCTCTATTCTCGCAATATCACAACACAGACATTGCGACTTCTGATGTGTATAGTCCAGTTACAGCTGAAAATGTACACCAACCCAGCACCCACTCCGCCTGTGTCAGACCACAGATGTGGCTTGTACAAGGGCATCTCCACATCCCGTCTCATTGACAAGACAGACACAGAACATATTGTACATACACACAACACCACACAAAGCCTTGTTAGCTGCAGCGCAACTATCAGCCCATGTGCATACAGGATGTCTCATAGGTGGGGGTCAGAGGTGGTCACACAGAACTCTGTCTGTGTCCTCCATGCACAGATATGGTGCTAGGGTCGTATTTTCTTCACCAATTATCATTCAGGGGGTGATATGATCAGTATTAACCAAGGCCGCCTGACCTATAAGACCAGTGATTCCCATTCGATGGGGCTGAGTACATTCTGGAGCCATGGGTCCAGAAGACAGTTTTGGACCTGCCTACCAGGCCTGCAGCTGGATGCACTAGGCCTACACCGCCATGGCTCCAATAGCCTAGTGCCAATGTATGAATTCACAAGTTAATTACTACTGAGTGACACACTCATTGGTATGAAAAGAACATATGAAAGGAAATATATATATATATATATATATAGGAGAGCACATAGAGGACACAGTAGAAGTAAATATATCATCAAGTACCATGCTGATAAGCATGGGCAGCCATGTTTCGCCATCTCACATGATCAATAGAGTTGTGGATCAGCTCTGTGTTCTTGTCTCGGCCATGTCACATAGTCAAGAAATCCAGATAATTATTTCTCTGCCTTCCTCTTATTCTTTTCCCCAAAATTTTGCCAGTCTCACAAGTTCTCTAGTTCATGTCTTCTCATAACGTACCCAAAATATTTGGACTGTCTGCATCTAATCACATTGGTGACGTGGAGAGGGAGAACTTGCTACTGGGCAACAGCTGGTTCTTCGCATTTCATTGCCCAGTCTTGTGCCATGGAGACATACATCCAGACACGTGGGAAAGAGTTGCAACAGACCGATGTTCCTGGAGAAGAGATGTACGAAACAGGAATGGTGCTCTTTGAGCGCAATCTGAGCCAACAAACTGAGAATAGAAGGGACAGGCATAAAATACAGTCACTTACTGCGGGACCAGCCTCGTCTTACAGATGCGGAAACTGTGACAGAGATTGTCACTCTCACATTGGACTATACAGTCACCAGCGGTACTGTCAGGTACCTCCCCAGTGGCACATCTCTACAGTCCTACAGGACTGAAGTTCCATTTTAACGTGGGACTATTGACATGATTTTCGCTGCAAGGCAGCTGCAAGAAAAATGTCAGGAACAGAACTGTGAAATGTTCTCCATTTTCATTGACCTTACCAAGGCTTTTGATACAGTCAGCAGAGAAGGACTGTGGAAGAGTATGGCAAAATGTGGCTGTCCATGAAAGTTTGTCCAAATAGTGCGGCTATTTCATGATGGCATGCAGGCAAGAGTACAGGAAAATGGTGAACTGTCTGAGCCCTTTCCTGACACCAAAGGAGTGAAGCAAGGATGTGTCCTGGCACCAACGCTGTTCAGCCTCTTGTTTTCAGCCATGTCGACGAATGCCTTCGAGAACAACGACATTGGAATAGACATCAACTACCGCATGGATGGAAAGTTATTCAATCTCAGAAGGCTGAAAGCTAAAACCAAAATTGACAGCGACACCGTCAGAGAGCTCCTGTTTGCTGATGATTGCGCTCTATATGCCAACTCAGAGGCGGACATGCAACATAATGTTTCAGCTTTTTCACATGCCTGTGCAAACTTTGGGCTCAATATCAATTTGGAGAAGACTGTAGTTATGTACCAGCCAGCTCCAGGGAATAATCACACTGTGCCGAATATCACAGTGAATGGTCATAGTCTAAGTGTTGTGGACAAATTCACCTATCTTGGCAGCACTGTGTCACAAGCTACCACAATTGATGACGAAGTGAATGCAAGAATCTCCAAGGCCAGCGCGGCCTTTGGCAGACTGTACAAGAATGTATGGGACAGAAATGGAATAAGACTGCAAACAAAGCTAAAAGTCTATAAAGCAGTTGTATTATCCACACTGCTATATGCTTGTGAAACCTGGACTGTTTATCAGCGACACGCTAGGAAATTAAACCACTTCCACACAGTCTGCCTAAGGAAGCTACTGAGGATTAAATAGCAAGACAAGATCCCAGACACTGAAGTCCTAGAAAGAGCATCCATGCCCAGTATCCACACTCTACTAATGAAGAATCAGATTCGCTGGGCTGGTCACTTGACTCGCATGCCATATCACAGGCTCCCTAAACAAATTTTTTACGGCGAGTTGTGTTGTGGTAAACGCTCCCAAGGTGGCCAGAGGAAACACTTTAAAGACACTCAGAAAATCTCACTGAATGCTTTTGGAATTCATCATGACACCTGGGAGACTGCAGCCAGAGACCGAAATTTGTGGTGTGCATCATTACGCAATTGTGCAGTCACTTGTGAGGCAACCAGGACTGCAAGAGCTGTGAAGAAAAGACAGAATAGAAAAACCACTGCAGAAAATCCTCCTCCAGAAACGTCAAGCATTCTTTGCCCACATTGTCAAAGAACATTTCGAGCCAAAATAGGCCTCATCAGCCATCTTAGAACTCAAGGCTCCATACTTTCAACCCCACTGGATGAAATGAATGGTCATCATCATTCTTGATGGACAAACAACAACACAGGACTGAAAGAGGCCTACTACTACTACTACTACTACTACTACTGCTGCTGCTGCTGCTGCTGCTGCTGCTGCTGCTGCTGCTGCTGCTGCTGCTGCTGCTACTACTACTACTACTACTACTACTACTACTACTACTACTACTACTACTGCATCTAATTTCTCTAATCAGTTTACAGTTTTCAGTTGCTTCTTGTAGGACTTGCCCATTGGTTTTCTGTTTGTCCATAATATTCTTTGGATTTTCCTTAGAAACCATATTTCCACTGCCATTTGGTGTTTTTCAGCTTGTCTGCTCATTGTCCACGTTTCACATCCACACAACATTTCACATCCATACAAATGTACAGGTTCTATGTAGCACTTCAACATATTTTCTCGTTGCAAACGACACCTTTTTATTGGTCATTACGTTTTTCATCTTTCAAAAGGCTACCTTTGCCAAAGCGATTCCAGTTCTAATCTCTTCAAGACACCTCCCATCAGATGTTATGACTGGTCCAAGATAGGTACACTTGTTTTAGAATATTACCACTTATATTACATTGTGATATTTCTTTCTTCTTAGTGATGATCATAATTTCTATCTTCTTACATTTTAATTTTAACCCTAGTTCTTCACTATGTACAATAACCGCATCTACTAAATGTTGTAGATCCTGTTCATTGGCTGCAATTAATACTGTATCATCTGTATATCTAATGTTATGTTCCTCAATGGTGATTCCTCTCATATCATTTAAATGTCTAAAAAAAAAATATTTTCATTGTACAGGGAAAAAAGATCTAGAGACATTACACATCCCTGTCGCACACCTCTCTTAATAGGCTGATATTTGACCTGCTTTAGTATAAATATTTATAGCAGCTTGCTGTTTCCGATATATGGTTATATATATATATATATAGGAGACCAAGGAAGGTTAACCCTGTCTACAAATGCCTGAAGAAGTCAGATGTGTCCACCAAAAGGTGCAAGTATCGCAGTTCTGCTGTAAACAGGCACAACGCAATCACGTCTAAAACATTCTGAAGTAACACAGAGGAGATAGCACAAAGAGGACACAACAGAAAAAATATATATAGGAGAGCTCATTCAGGACTAAATTTCCTCTTTCAATTCTATCCTCTTCTATCCAGTGTATCTTCCTGACTTGTTCAGCATTTTCTCTTGTACTCTGGGGTATCCCTCCTGCCTGTCATCTCCCAATGGAGCAAGGCCCTCAACCAGCCCAGGCCCAGCCCTTTCTAGCATGCTCATGATTGGCTGGATTTTCCAGCTAAAGTTTTTCATGGGATGAGGCAGGCAGTTTCACAACAACCCTTCGTAGTGGCCTCTTATGACACACATGGATTGTCACACTGTTGCTGCTCTTTGTATTCCTTATGGACCTTGGTGCCACATAGTCATGTCTAGTGTGTAGAGGTATCTGATGTTCTTCTTGTTTAGTTCAACCTAATGTGCCGTGATGTGGTCAAGTACAGACAAGTACCTTAGAGTCTTGAGTTACTATGACAAGTACCTTAAGTCTTAAGTTATTATGACTTGATCTCAAATATGACATATACAACCAAGTCCTGCGGGGAACATCCTGTGGGGTTGTACCTGGATTTCCACAGTGTCACAGTTTCACAACAAAGACAAGTGTATGAAACAGAACAGCATACATGCACTAACTGAGATGTCAACAGAAGCTGCAATCAGTGTTCACATCTGCAAACCGACATTCTTTCCGACAGAGAAGGTCATGTGACATGCATGTATTAACTGAGAAATTGTAAATGTATGTAAATTCTGATGGCAGGAGAACAGAGGAGATCTACACTTGTGTGTAGATAGGGATTTGTTGTCTTCTTGATGTCACCTGGTGAATACATTTTCAAAAACACGCTCTGATGTTGAATGCCTAGCCTATAGTGGA
The DNA here is from genome assembly GCA_014155875.1 of Cepaea nemoralis. NCBI lineage: Eukaryota > Metazoa > Mollusca > Gastropoda > Stylommatophora > Helicidae > Cepaea > Cepaea nemoralis. The sequence continues at coordinate 51,723 of JACEFZ010016524.1, read as the reverse complement.
GGTGGGAATGCTGTGTTCTGTCTGATGGGCTGTATGTGTTTCATGGGCTGACTGTGTTTGATGGGCTGTATGCATTTGATGGACTGTATGCGTTTGATGGGCTGTATGCGTTTGATGGGGTGTATGCGTTTGATGGGCTGTATGTGTTTGACGGGCTGTATGTGTTTGATGGGGTGTATGTGTTTGATGGGCTGTATGTGTTTGATGGAGTGTATGTGTTTGATGGAGTGTATATTCAATGGGCTGTATGTGTTTGATGGGCTGTATGTGTTTGATGGAGTGTATATTCAATGGGCTGTATGTGTTTGATGGGCTGTATGTGTTTGATGGGCTGTATGTGTTTGATGGAGTGTATGTGTTTGATGGAGTGTATATTCAATGGGCTGTATGTGTTTGATGGGCTGTATGTGTTTGATGGAGTGTATATTCAATGGGCTGTATGTGTTTGATGGGGTGTATGTGTTTGATGGAGTGTATATTCAATGGGCTGTATGTGTTTGATGGGCTGTATGTGTTTGATGGGCTGTATGTGTTTGATGGAGTGTATGTGTTTGATGGAGTGTATGTGTTTGATGGGGTTGTATGTGTTTGATGGAGTGTATGTGTTTGATGGAGTGTATATTCAATGGGCTGTATGTGTTTGATGGGCTGTATGTGTTTGATGGAGTGTATATTTGATGGGTTGTATGTGTTTGATGGAGTGTATGTGTTTGATGGAGTGTATGTGTTTGATGGAGTGTATGTGTTTGATGGGCTGTATGTGTTTGATGGAGTGTATGTGTTTGATGGAGTGTATGTGTTTGATGGAGTGTGTGTTTGATGGGCTGTATGTGTTTGATGGGGTGTATGTGTTTGATGGGGTGTATGTGTTTGATGGAGTGTATGTGTTTGATGGAGTGTATATTCAATGGGCTGTATGTGTTTGATGGAGTGTATGTGTTTGATGGAGTGTATGTGTTTGATGGAGTGTATGTGTTTGATGGGCTGTATGTGTTTGATGGAGTGTATGTGTTTGATGGAGTGTATGTGTTTGATGGAGTGTATGTGTTTGATGGAGTGTATGTGTTTGATGGAGTGTATGTGTTTGATGGGGTGTATGTGTTTGATGGAGTGTATGTGTTTGATGGAGTGTATGTGTTTGATGGAGTGTATGTGTTTGATGGAGTGTATGTGTTTGATGGGCTGTATGTGTTTGATGGAGTGTATGTGTTTGATGGGCTGTATGTGTTTGATGGAGTGTATGTGTTTGATGGAGTGTATATTCAATGGGCTGTATGTGTTTGATGGAATGTATGTGTTTGATGGAGTGTATGTGTTTGATGGAGTGTATGTGTTTGATGGGCTGTATGTGTTTGATGGAGTGTATGTGTTTGATGGCCTGTTTGTGTTTGATGGCATGTATGTGTATGATGGAGTGTATGTGTTTGATGGAGTGTATATTCAATGGGCTGTATGTGTTTGATGGGGTGTATGTGTTTGATGGAGTGTATATTCAATGGGCTGTATGTGTTTGATGAAGTGTATATTTAATGGGCTGTATGTGTTTGATGGGGTGTATGTGTTTGATGGGATGTATGTGCTTGATGGGCTGTATGTGTTTGATGGGGTGTATGTGTTTGATGGCCTGTTTGTGTTTGATGGCATGTATGTGTTTGATGGGCTGTATGCGTTTGATGGGGTGTATGCGTTTGATGGGGTGTATGCATTTGATGGGCTGTATGCGTTTGATGGGCTGTATGCGTTTGATGGGCTGTATGCATTTGATGGGCTGTATGCGTTTGATGGGGTGTATGTGTTTGATGGGCTGTATATGTTTGATGGGCTGTATGTGTTTGATGGTCTGTATGTGTTTGATGGGCTGTATGTGTTTGATGGGCTGTATGCATTTGATGGGCTGTATGTGTTTGACGGGCTGTATGTGTTTGATGGGATGTTTAATGTGCTGACTGTGTGTGTAATGTATGTCCGATGGGTTATATGTGTCTAATGAGATAAGCTGTATGTGTCTAATGAGATAATCTGTATGTGTCTAATGAGATAAGCTGTATGTGTCTAATGAGATAAGCTGTATGTGTCTAATGAGATAATCTGTATGTGTCTAATGAGATAAATTGTATGTGTATAATGAGATAAGCTGTATGTGTCTAATGAGATAAGCTGTATGTGTCTAATGAGATAATCTGTATGTGTATTATGGGATAAGCTGTATGTGTATTATGGGATAAGCTGTATGTGTCTAATGAGATAAGCTGTATGTGTCTAATGAGATAAGCTGTATGTGTCTAATGAGATAAGCTGTATGTGTATTATGGGATAAGCTGTATGTGTATTATGGGATAAGCTGTATGTGTATTATGGGATAAGCTGTATGTGTCTAATGAGATAATCTGTATGTGTCTAATGAGATAAGCTGTATGTGTCTAATGAGATAATCTGTATGTGTCTAATGAGATAAGCTGTATGTGTCTAATGAGATAAGCTGTATGTGTCTAATGAGATAATCTGTATGTGTATTATGGGATAAGCTGTATGTGTATTATGGGATAAGCTGTATGTGTATTATGGGATAAGCTGTATGTGTATTATGGGATAAGCTGTATGTATCTAATGAGATAATCTGTATGTGTCTAATGAGATAAGCTGTATGTGTATTATCGGATAAGCTGTATGTGTATTATGGGATAAGCTGTATGTGTCTAATGAGATAAGCTGTATGTGTCTAATGAGATAATCTGTATGTGTCTAATGAGATAAGCTGTATGTGTATTATGGGATAAGCTGTATGTGTCTAATGAGATAATCTGCATGTGTCTAATGAGATAAGCTGTATGTGTCTAATGAGATAAGCTGTATATGTCAAATGAGATAATCTGTATGTGTCTAATGAGATAAGCTGTATGTGTCTAATGAGATTAGCTGTATGTGTATTATGGGATAAGCTGTATGTGTATTATGGGATAGCTGTATGTGTCTAATGAGATAATCTGTATGTGTCTAATGAGATAAGCTGTATGTGTCTAATGAGATAAGCTGTATGTGTCTAATGAGATAAGCTGTATGTGTCTAATGAGATAAGCTGTATGTGTCTAATGAGATAAGCTGTATGTGTCTAATGAGGTAAGCTGTATGTGTCTAATGAGATAAGCTGTATGTGTCTAATGAGGTAAGCTGTATGTGTCTAATGAGGTAAGCTGTATGTGTCTAATGAGATAAGCTGTATGTGTCTAATGAGATAAGCTGTATGTGTCTAATGAGATAAGCTGTATGTATCTAATGAGATAGCTGTATGTGTCTAATGAGGTAAGCTGTATGTGTCTAATGAGATAAGCTGTATGTGTCTAATGAGATAAGCTGTATGTGTCTAATGAGATAAGCTGTATGTGTATTATGGAAGCTGTATGTGTCTAATGAGATAAGCTGTATGTGTCTAATGAGATAAGCTTATGTGTCTAATGAGGTAAGCTGTAGTGTCTAATGAGATAAGCTGTAGTGTCTAATGAGATAAGCTGTATGTGTCTAATGAGATAAGCTGTATGTGTCTAATGGATATGATGCTTGGTATGTGTCTAATGAGATAAGCTGTATGTGTCTAATGAGATAAGCTGTATGTGTCTAATGAGATAAGCTGTATGTGTCTAATGAGGTAAGCTGTATGTGTCTAATGAGATAAGCTGTATGTGTCTAATGAGATAAGCTGTATGTGTCTAATGAGATAAGCTGTATGTGTCTAATGAGATAAGCTGTATGTGTCTAATGAGATAAGCTGTATGTGTCTAATGAGATAAGCTGTATGTGTCTAATGAGATAAGCTGTATGTGTCTAATGAGATAAGCTGTATGTGTCTAATGAGATAAGCTGTATGTGTCTAATGAGATAAGCTGTATGTGTATTATGGGATAAGCTGTATGTGTCTAATGAGATAAGCTGTATGTGTCTAATGAGATAAGCTGTATGTGTCTAATGAGGTAAGCTGTATGTGTCTAATGAGATAAGCTGTATGTATCCTAATGAGAATAAGCTGTATGTGTCTAATGAGGTAAGCTGTATGTGTCCTAATGAGGTAAGCTGTATGTATCTAATGAGATAAGCTGTATGTATCTAATGAGATAAGCTGTATGTGTCTAATGAGATAAGCTGTATGTATCTAATGAGATAAGCTGTATGTGTCTAATGAGGTAAGCTGTATGTGTCTAATGAGATAAGCTGTATGTATCTAATGAGATAAGCTGTATGTGTCTAATGAGATAAGCTGTATGTGTCTAATGAGATAAGCTGTATGTGTCTAATGAGATAAGCTGTATGTGTCTAATGAGATAAGCTTGTATGTGTCTAATGAGATAAGCTGTATGTGTCCTAATGAGATAATCTGTATGTGTCTAATGAGATAAGCTGTATGTGTCTAATGAGATAAGCTGTATGTGTCTAATGAGATAAGCTGTATGTGTACTATGAGATAAGCTGTATGTGTCTAATGAGATAAGCTGTATGTGTACTATGAGATAAGCTGTATGTGTACTATGAGATAAGCTGTATGTGTCTAATGAGATAAGCTGTATGTGTACTATGAGATAAGCTGTATGTGTCTAATGAGATAAGCTGTATGTGTCTAATGAGATAAGCTGTATGTGTACTATGAGATAAGCTGTATGTGTCTAATGAGATAAGCTGTATGTGTACTATGAGATAAGCTGTATGTGTACTATGAGATAAGCTGTATGTGTCTAATGAGATAAGCTGTATGTGTCTAATGAGATAATCTGTATGTGTCTAATGAGATAAGCTGTATGTGTCTAATGAGATAAGCTGTATGTGTCTAATGAGATAATCTGTATGTGTCTAATGAGATAAGCTGTATGTGTCTAATGAGATAAGCTGTATGTGTATTATGAGATAAGCTGTATGTGTCTAATGAGATAAGCTGTATGTGTCTAATGAGATAAGCTGTATGTGTCTAATGAGATAATCTGTATGTGTCTAATGAGATAAGCTGTATGTGTCTAATGAGATAAGCTGTATGTGTACTATGAGATAAGCTGTATGTGTCTAATGAGATAATCTGTATGTGTCTAATGAGATAAGCTGTATGTGTCTGATGAGATAAGCTGTATGTGTATTATGAGATAAGCTGTATGTGTCTAATGAGATAAGCTGTATGTGTATTATGGGATATGCTAGTTAGTTAGTTAGTCGACAGATCATCCTCGTTGCACATCGGACCATTCAGTCCATAAGTGCTTGGATCCCCTCCTCAGCAAATCCCGCAGCGTGTAGCGGCTAACGACGCCAGTTCTGTGTTGGTTTATCAATATTCTTTGGCTTCCTGCGTAGTGTTCTTGTTTGGCCACCCCTCTTTTAATTTGCTGCTCTCGCAGTCTGGCCATTGTTGTAGATTCACAGTCATCACTTGGTTCTTGCAAAGTCTCACTTCTCGTAGAGCATTCAGAATGTCAGCCTGGTCCATGGCGCGTCCGCCCTCCACAGTAGCCTCACCTGCGAGCTTGTCAGCCCGCTCATTTCCTTGTACTCCCGCATGACCTGGCACGAAGATGAAACTAATCTTTGCCAGCTGAGACCGCTCCAGAGGCAGCAACCATTCTCTTCGGATCGACCCCTCCTCTATCCTCTTGATCATGTTCATTGAGTCACTAAGGAAACATGCCCTAGTGAATGTCTGTGTATCGAGCCAAGTTATTGCTTTACTTACTGCCATGACTTCCATGGTCAGGCTACTTGTGGTTTCAGTGAAAGCACCAGAGTCCTCCTTCACAATTCTCCCTCCGGCCCGAGCTGTAAAGGCCCATGAGCTTCTCACATGTCGGACGACCGACCCATCTGTGTAGATGACCGCGTCACTGTCTAGCGAATTCTCAAAAATCAACGCTTGTACTTCAGCCTCCACAGCAGCCGGATTTTCTTGTCTGCATTTTCTATCTAGTTGGATGCAAACTGAAAAGGATGTGCAGAAGTCTGTTGGCACTTGCACCCACTCCTCGCCAGGTTCTAAGTCCTCAAGTGAACACACCTGTTGAAGAATGTCTTCGGCTTGACCCATCCACGACCGTCCTCTTTTAACCTGCTGCCCTTCACCTTCCTAATTTCACTATGCAGTGGATGCTGTGTGTTTGCGTTAATTCTGAGGTAGGCGCGTGCCCTGCAAACTTGCATTCTCTCTTCAATGGTTGGAAAATCAAGAAGGTAGCGCATCGCCCTGCATGCTGTATCTCTTGTACATCCAAGAATAATGCGCATAGCTTCATTCTGTATCCTTTCCATCCTTTCTATCTGCTTATGGCTGAGAGTCAGGATTGCCATTGCATACTCCAAAACAGACATGACCAGCCCCTCGTACAGAAGACATAGATGGCGCTGCTCACAGTTTGCTGCCGCCATCACCCGCATCACTGCCAAGCCCCGCTTGGCCTTTGTTATCACCTGGTCTATGTGCACATTATAAGCAAGGCTTCGATCAAACCGTATCCCCAGGTAATTCATTGCCTGCGTTCTTTCCACCGTCTCTGAACACAGCATTACAGTTGGTGTTGGATTGTTGACAATATGATTATTCAACGAGAACCAAGTCACTGTTGCCTTTGTTGGGTTGACCATTGCCCCAGCTTCATCACACCAAGTACTTATGCTTATGGGATAAGCTGTATGTGTCTAATGAGATAATCTGTATGTGTCTAATGAGATAAGCTGTATGTGTCTAATGAGATAATCTGTATGTGTCTAATGAGATAATCTGTATGTGTCTAATGAGATAAGCTGTATGTGTGTAATGAGATAAGCTGTATGTGTCTAATGAGATAAGCTGTATGTGTCTAATGAGATAAGCTGTATGTGTCTAATGAGATAAGCTTTATGTGTCTAATGAGATAAGTTGTATGTGATCAATGGGATAAGCTATATGTGCCTAATGCTCTGTGTGTGTATGACAGGATGAGTTTATGTGTATTATGGGAAAAGCTATATGAGTGTTATGGTATGAGCTGTATGTGAACGATGGGATAAGCTGCATATGTCTGATAGGCTGACTGCGTCTGATTAGATTACTCTGAAAGGCTGCCTGAGTGAAACTGATAGGCTGATTATGTATCTTACAGGCTGTCTGAGTGAATCTGATGGGCTGATTGGGTCTCTAACAGGTTGTCTGAGTGAATCTGATATGCAGATTGTGTGTCTCTTACAGGCTGTCTTAGTGAATCTGATTGACTGATTGCATGTCTCTAACAGGCTCAGTGAATCTGGTAGCTGATTGTGTCTCTAAGTGGAACAATCTTCCACAAGATATCAAAGACATCACCAATCCCTATACAATTAATCGCAAATTATTCGAACACTATCTCAGTACAGATTATCTTCCCCCTTAATAATAATAATAATAATAATAATAATAATAATAATAATAATAAAACCCTAGTATAACAGCCAGTCCCCTTTTGGTAGGCCAGTATATTCCACATAGCTAATAACAAGTGCCACACCAGTCTATTACTATTACTGAGTCGTGTAGTATTGATTTTTCATTTTCCCCATGCCTTTATAATGCATATCTTTTATACTGTTGCTGTTTTCAGTTAGCCTTGAATGATGTATAAATGATATAATGTATGAAAGAGAGTGATAGAAAGGGCAGAATGTTAGAAAATAAAGTGTGTTTGTTTGTCTCTAGCAGGCTGTCTGAGTATAATCTGATGGGCTGATTGTGGTGTCTCTAACAGGCATGTCGGACGGTGAATTCTAATGGGCTGATTGTGTGTCTCTAACAGTATGTCGGAGTGAATCTAATGGGCTGATTGTGTGTCTCTAACCAGGCTGTCGGGAGTGACATCTAATGGGCTGATTGGGTACTCAACGTGATGTCGGAGATGAATCTAATGGGCATGATAGGGTGTCTCTAACAGGTGTCGAGTGAATCTAACGGGCTGATTGTGTGTCTCTAACAGGATGTCGGAGTGAATCTAATGGGCTGATTGTGTGTCTCTAACAGGATGTCGGAGTGAATCTAATGGGCTGATTGTGTGTCTCTAACAGGATGTCGGAGTGAATCTAATGGGCTGATTGTGTGTCTCTAACAGGATGTCGGAGTGAATCTAATGGGCTGATTGTGTCTCTCTAACAGGATGTCGGAGTGAATCTAATGGGCTGATTGTGTGTCTCTAACAGGATGTCGGAGTGAATCTAATGGGCTGATTGTGTGTCTCTAACAGGATGTCGGAGTGAATCTAATGGGCTGATTGTGTGTCTCTAACAGGATGTCGGAGTGAATCTAATGGGCTGATTGTGTGTCTCTAACAGGATGTCGGAGTGAATCTAATGGGCTGATTGTGTGTCTCTAACAGATGTCGGAGTGAATCTAATGGGCTGATTGTGTGTCTCTAACAGGATGTCGGAGTGAATCTAATGGGCTGATTGTGTGTCTCTAACAGGATGTCGGAGTGAATCTAATGGGCTGATTGTGTGTCTCTAACAGGATGTCGGAGTGAATCTAATGGGCTGATTGTGTGTCTCTAACAGGATGTCGGAGTGAATCTAATGGCTGATTGTGTGTCTCTAACAGGATGTCGAGTGAATCTAATGGGCTGATTGTGTGTCTCTAACAGGCTGTCGGAGTGAATCTAATGGGCTGATTGTGTGTCTCTAACAGGCTGTCGGAGTGAATCTAATGGGCTGATTGGTGTCTCTAACAGGATGGTCGGAGTGAATCTAATGTGCTGATTGTGTGTCTCTAACAGGCTGTCGGAAGTGATCTAATGGGGCTTGATTGGTGTGTCTATCTAACAGGATGTCGGAGTGAATCTAATGGGCTGATTGTGTGTCCTCTAACAGGGCTGTCTGAGTGGAATCTAATGGGCTGATTGTGTGTCTCTAACAGGGATGTCGGAGTGAATCTAATGGCTGATTGTGTGTCTCTAACAGGATGTCGGAGTGAATCTAATGGGCTGATTGTGTGTCTCTAACAGGCTGTCGGAGTGAATCTAATGGGCTGATTGTGTGTCTCTAACAGGCTGTCGGAGTGATCTAATGGGCTGATTGTGTGTCTCTAACAGGATGTCGGAGTGAATCTAATGGGCTGATTGTGTGTCTCTAACAGGATGTCGGAGTGAATCTAATGGCTGATTGTGTGTCTCTAACAGGATGTCGGAGTGAATCTAATGGGCTGATTGTGTGTCTCTAACAGGATTCGGAGTGAATCTAATGGGCTGATTGTGTGTCTCTAACAGGATGTCGGAGTGAATCTAATGGGCTGATTGTGTGTCTCTAACAGGATGTCGGAGTGAATCTAATGGGCCTGATTGTGTGTCTCTAACAGGATGTCGGAGTGAATCTAATGGGCTGATTGTGTGTCTCTAACAGGAATGTCGGAGTGAATCTAATTGGCTGATTGTGTGTCTCTAACAGCTGTCGGAGTGAATCTAATGGGCTGATTGTGTGTCTCTAACAGGCTGTCGGAGTGAATCTAATGGGCTGATTGTGTGTCTCTAACAGGCTGTCGGAGTGAATCTAATGGGCTGATTGTGTGTCTCTAACAGGATGTCGGAGTGAATCTAATGGGGCTGATTGTGTGTCTCTAACAGGATGTCGGAGTGAATCTAATGGGCTGATTGTGTGTCTCTAACAGGCTGTCGGAGTGAATCTAATGGGCTGATTGTGTGTCTCTAACAGGCTGTCGGAGTGAATCTAATGGGCTGATTGTGTGTCTCTAACAGGATGTCGGAGTGAATCTAATGGGCTGATTGTGTGTCTCTAACAGGATGTCGGAGTGAATCTAATGGGCTGATTGTGTGTCTCTAACAGGATGTCGGAGTGAATCTAATGGGCTGATTGTGTGTCTCTACAGGATGTCGGAGTGAATCTAATGGGCTGATTGTGTGTCTCTAACAGGATGTCGGAGTGAATCTAATGGGCTGATTGTGTGTCTCTAACAGGATGTCGGAGTGAATCTAATGGGCTGATTGTGTGTCTCTAACAGGATGTCGGAGTGAATCTAATGGGCTGATTGTGTGTCTCTAACAGGATGTCGGAGTGAATCTAATGGGCTGATTGTGTGTCTCTAACAGGATGTCGGAGTGAATCTAATGGGCTGATTGTGTGTCTCTAACAGGATGTCGGAGTGAATCTAATGGGCTGATTGTGTGTCTCTAACAGGATGTCGGAGTGAATCTAATGGGCTGATTGTGTGTCTCTAACAGGATGTCGGAGTGAATCTAATGGGCTGATTGTGTGTCTCTAACAGGATGTCGGAGTGAATCTAATGGGCTGATTGTGTGTCTCTAACAGGATGTCGGAGTGAATCTAATGGGCTGATTGTGTGTCTCTAACAGGATGTCGGAGTGAATCTAATGGGCTGATTGTGTGTCTCTAACAGGATGTCGGAGTGAATCTAATGGGCTGATTGTGTGTCTCTAACAGGATGTCGGAGTGAATCTAATGGGCTGGCACTGAATGCTTGGGCCCAGCGTGACAGACACAAGTGTGAACACACTGACAAGGGCCCCACCTTGGTGTGTTCCTGCAGCTGTTTCTCGTGCTCCTGCTCCAGCTGTTGCCGCTGTTGCTGGTACTGCTGCAGCAGCATGTGTTGCTGGATCTGCTGGTGCTGCTTGAGACAGTTGAGCTGCTGCTGCAGATGCTGATCTGTAATTAACTCTGTGGAGGACACCAGTAAACACCATGTTAATTTCCTTTCATAACAGAAGATCTGGAGCATGTATTTAACTGGATTATTGTTTCATACTAACATAAGAGAAACCATAATGTTTAACTGGGTGGCTTCTAAAAGATAACAGCAGCGGCATCATAAAGTTCAACTGCATAGTTTTTAAACATAGCATGTGGGAATAATTGTTCAGGACCCATTATATTCAGACAGTTGGTAAAGGTAACAGCACAGGCACCATAATGTTTAACCAGGTGGTTTTTAAAGATAACAGCATTGCCAAGAAATCTTTAAGACTGTGATTTATGAGACAAACTATTGAATGACAAAGTTAAGTTTGTAGAGGATCATTTTCATGGCTCACAGATATCTCATCTCCGTAAGTTCTTAGTATCCTCCCATTGAACACACATGGAGAATCTCAGCAGAACACTAATAACAAAAATCACAAAAAGTAACCATATATATATATATATATTAGTGATGTTCTGTGATTTGATGAATAGGTACTCCTTAGTAGGACAGACTGGCCACTTATGCCCCCGGGCACTCAGGCCTACAACATGTGATGACTGTACCACATCACTGACCCTGTAGAAGGACAGTGCTGAGGGACATGTTCCTGCTGTATATGGCATGTTGTTTCTGTCACTGAGAACTTCTGTCATAAACACACAATACTGATTCCAGCATCTGACAGTTATCAAAGCAAAAATGGAAAATAGAAAACAGCTCAAATGTGTTCCCAAACATGCTGGTATGGTGGGAAACAAGCAGGGGTGTGCACGCCCTTTAGGATCGTGTGTATAGTGTAAAAGAACAGATAGATTATCACATCTTGGACAAAATGGTACTGCAGGGAGTGACCAGAGGATATGGCCAACACTCAAAATTCAGAGTAAAGGCCAAGTGGACACAAAATGAGACTGCTACTGGTACCATTAGTATTGGGACTCTTCACTGGCTGTTGCAGATGTGAATGGAGCATGAATAGGAATTCCAGAGTGCTGTGATGTTAGTCGTTGATTAAACTCAACTCAGATGGAAAATACTGTAAGACAAACAATGTTGACGTCTGCAGTCACAAAGACAAACAATGTTGATGTCACACAGACACAGCCATAGTTCTGGGAATTGTCCAGGGCTTCACATAACAAGGCAAACTGGTGGTAGTTTCCTTCAACAAGTGTGAGCACATCCAGGCACCTATTCTACAACCGAGCACATCAGAACAAATCCACAACTTGGATTTTCAAACCAGAAATAACCAGCAGAATTTTCTAGAAGTAATACAGCAGACCTCAGAGGGTCTCTGACAATTAGTGTCTGCCTGATGGCATGTCCAACCAGTTCACACTGAAACCCCAACTAATAAGTCCATCCACGTAACTGGAAGCCCGGAAAAATTCTCGTCAGTTATGATGTAGAGGCCATGTTGGTGTAATGGTCAGGATGTGAAGCTGACAACAGCAAGAGAGTAGTCTGATGTTAGTTCCATGTTGGTGTAATGGTCAGGATGTGATGCTGACAACAGCAAGAGTGTGGTCTGTTGTTAGTTCCATGTTGGCATAATGGTCAGGATGTGATGCTGACAACAGCAAGAGCATGGTCTGATGTTAGTTCCATGTTGGTGTAATGGTCAGGATGTGATGCTGACAACTGCAAGAGTGTGGTCTGTCGTTAGTTCCATGTTGGCATAATGGTCAGGATGTGATGCTGACAACAGCAAGAGCATGGTCTGATGTTAGTTCCATGTTGGCATAATGGTCAGGATGTGATGCTGACAACAACAAGAGCGTGGTCTGACATTAGTTCCATGTTGGCATAATGGTCAGGATGTGATGCTGACAACAACAAGAGCGTGGTCTGACATTAGTTCCATGTTGGCATAATGGTCAGGATGTGATGCTGACAACAAGAGCGTGGTCTGATGTTAGTTCCATGTTGGTGTAATGGTCAGGATGTGATGCTGACAACAACAAGAGCGTGGTCTGATGTTAGTTCCATGTTGGTGTAATGGTCAGGATGTGATGCTGACAACAACAAGAGCGTGGTCTGATGTTAGTTCCATGTTGGTGTAATGGTCAGGATGTGATGCTGACAACAACAAGAGCGTGGTCTGACGTTAGTTGCATGTTGGTGTAATGGTCAGGATGTGCTGCTGACAACAAGAGCGTGGTCTGACATTAGTTCCATGTTGGTGTAATGGTCAGGATGTGCTGCTGACAACAACAAGAGCGTGGTCTGACATTAGTTCCATGTTGGTGTAATGGTCAGGATGTGATGCTGACAACAACAAGAGCGTGGTCTGACATTAGTTCCATGTTGGTGTAATGGTCAGGATGTGATGCTGACAACAACAAGAGCGTGGTCTGACGTTAGTTCCATGTTGGTGTAATGGTCAGGATGTGATGCTGACAACAACAAGAGCGTGGTCTGACATTAGTTCCATGTTGGTGTAATGGTCAGGATGTGATGCTGACAACAACAAGAGCGTGGTCTGACGTTAGTTCCATGTTGGTGTAATGGTCAGGATGTGATGCTGACAACAACAAGAGCGTGGTCTGACATTAGTTCCATGTTGGTGTAATGGTCAGGATGTGATGCTGACAACAACAAGAGCGTGGTCTGACGTTAGTTCCATGTTGGTGTAATGGTCAGGATGTGCTGCTGACAACAAGAGCGTGGTCTGACGTTAGTTCCATGTTGGTGTAATGGTCAGGATGTGCTGCTGACAACAAGAGCGTGGTCTGACGTTAGTTCCATGTTGGTGTAATGGTCAGGATGTGCTGCTGACAACAAGAGCGTGGTCTGACATTAGTTCCATGTTGGTGTAATGGTCAGGATGTGCTGCTGACAACAAGAGCGTGGTCTGACGTTAGTTCCATGTTGGTGTAATGGTCAGGATGTGCTGCTGACAACAAGAGCGTGGTCTGACGTTAGTTCCATGTTGGTGTAATGGTCAGGATGTGCTGCTGACAACAAGAGCGTGGTCTGACGTTAGTTCCATGTTGGTGTAATGGTCAGGATGTGCTGCTGACAACAAGAGCGTGGTCTGACGTTAGTTCCATGTTGGTGTAATGGTCAGGATGTGCTGCTGACAACAAGAGCGTGGTCTGACGTTAGTTCCATGTTGGTGTAATGGTCAGGATGTGCTGCTGACAACAAGAGCGTGGTCTGACGTTAGTTCCATGTTGGTGTAATGGTCAGGATGTGCTGCTGACAACAAGAGCGTGGTCTGACGTTAGTTCCATGTTGGTGTAATGGTCAGGATGTGCTGCTGACAACAACAAGAGCGTGGTCTGACGTTAGTTCCATGTTGGTGTAATGGTCAGGATGTGCTGCTGACAACAACAAGAGCATGGTCTGACGTTAGTTCCATGTTGGTGTAATGGTCAGGATGTGCTGCTGACAACAACAAGAGCGTGGTCTGACGTTAGTTCCATGTTGGTGTAATGGTCAGGATGTGCTGCTGACAACAACAAGAGCGTGGTCTGACGTTAGTTCCATGTTGGTGTAATGGTCAGGATGTGCTGCTGACAACAACAAGAGCGTGGTCTGACGTTAGTTCCATGTCAGCACTTGACTTTGGCTATGGGAGTGGAGGACTGGCTGCCGTGACCTCCATGCACTCAGGCCTGCAAGAGCTGGTGGTCTTTACACTTCACATATCCATAGTAGGTGTGGGTGTGTGCTAGGGGACTTGTGCGTAGTAGTGTTGTGTCTAAATGATGTACTCATTGAGCTGCTACTGGCAAAGAGGAAGATAATGCTATAACATCAAGAGATAGGACTGGAAGGATACACATTGAAGACACAGCGCTGGGGATGTTGAAGCCATTATAGCCGACCTTCAATGTGGAGATGGCCCTTGACAGACTGATTCAATGCGTTATATTTCAAAGTTGATTAGAATTGCTTTGTGAGTAGTTATGTTTGAATACTGTGGTAATACATGCGGCCACAGTGGTGGAGTGGTTGGCCTGCTTGCCTGGTGGTCTTGTGTTTGATCCCCCTCCAGGCCTGGGTTTGAGTAACTGACCCGGAAGTCCACCCAGCCTCATATGGGCACCAGGAAATACCTTGGGAAGCAAAGGCGGCCATCGTGGTGACACTGTCAATGCTCCTCTTGACATAAACAGTTGTCTTTTACTTTCATCTCCTTCTTCAACTACAGCCTCTGTGCCATCCCACCCTTTCTGAGTTCAAAGTAAATGTTGGAGCATGTTTCAATTTCATTATTCAGCACGGTACATGCTTGCTGTAAATTTGCTAACCCCCCCCCCCCCCCCCCCCAACCCCGCATACCAACAGTGGTTCTCAGATCCCCTAGAGAATGGGACTTAAGCACTCACACTGAAAGAATAACCAATATATAGATCATAACACGAAAAACAACAACAGAAATAATAATAGACACAAAAGGGTCATAACAAGTAGAGCATTGAAGTATAAGTAAAAACAACAACAGGCATAATAATAAGTTATCATAACAAGCACAACACTGAGATATTGTGTAAAGCAACAACTGCACAAGAAGATATAACAAGTACAAGAAATATAACGAACAACAGTACCAGACATAACAACAGGCTCAAGAAGCAACAGACAAACAGATGAGAGAACAGGTAGGCAGCCGGAGGGAGTCACTACGGTAGCCGCCATGAGAAAATGTGAAGCAGGCAGGCTCTGGGCGGACGAGATAAGTACACATTCCAGGGCGACACCTGCTGTCACAGCAAATGAAGTGAAGATAAATCTGGTCAAGGCAGAATTGGATCACCGCGGAAATTCTCCCATGTGCTGTAAACACTCAGTGGTGAGGAGGCCATCTTCAGGTACATACAGACCATTTCAGACAGAATAACTCGGTAGTTATGGCGGTAACAGCGGTAGTATAGTGTTCGTGTGCTGGCGTACCAAGACAGGATATGGTACAACCCCAAGGAGTGCCAGCATTACTGTATTTCGTATTCATTCATTCATACACAGAGATTGGTAAAGGCCAGGGGATCGACTTCATTGCACCAGGTTTTATCCCATAAGACTCATAAGAGTGGTCTGTCGAAAGCGCTGGACAGAGCAGAACTCCGTGGCTCCAGCGCAGATCTCCAGGAGACTCCAAAGGAAACTGCACTCATGAACTGACTGACGGATTCCGGTCACGAACCCACGTCCTTCGGGCCGCGAGGCAAGCGACTGCACCCCTTGGCCTCGGAAAGCCAATGATCCATTCATTCACGAGAATACAAAGAGTATGCTTAGTAAGGTGGAGAAAGGAATGTTGTGTGTGGAATTGCTATC
The DNA here is from genome assembly GCA_014155875.1 of Cepaea nemoralis. Taxonomy (NCBI): domain Eukaryota; kingdom Metazoa; phylum Mollusca; class Gastropoda; order Stylommatophora; family Helicidae; genus Cepaea; species Cepaea nemoralis. The sequence goes on along the minus strand of JACEFZ010016524.1, from coordinate 35,759 downwards.
GTCGCTGGGATGCGGGGAGGGGGGGGGGGGAAATGAACAGGCTGATAGGCTAGCAGGGAATGCACCTCTTGGTGGTAGATTGCCTATGGACAAGGGGGAGGTGGTCGTTTGCTTGTGGGATCAGGTGGAGAAGGGGGAACAGATTGAGAACCCATATGTGGAAAGAATGAGATTGCGGGGGATCGGCAGCGGTTCTGGAAGAATCTCAAAACAGAGGGACGAAAAGGAGAACTTTTAATCAGATAGCGTTGGGAGCGAGAAGTAGCATGGCTCTTCGCTTGCTGTTGAACAAGGGGACGGAGAACTATGGGAACATGTTCCTCTGTTGTCCCCTGCTCCGAGCAACTCCCTTGAGCTCAGCATATCTCTGATACAATAACGTCCTGGCATGCTTCTGTGATGTAGGTTTTCTTAGAACGTTCTCTTTATAACTGCACTGGGACCTTGCTCTCCAGTATTTTCTTAAGCAGACCTTAAGGTCTCATAGTTCACCAAGCCACGGTAATTCTTTTAGCTTGATGTTCACTGATCGTCTCAAGAACCCATAAAGAATTTATACTCCCTACCTCGCCATCAAGTTTCATCCCCATAAATGCGTGGATTCACCAAGAAGTTGTGTACCCCCTACCTCGCCACTGGTACATCAGTTCCACCAAGAAGAATTTCCCCCTAAACTCGTGGATTCACCAAGAAGTCGTGTACCATCTATCTCGGCATTGATACATCAGTCCCACTAAGAAGTTGTGCACTCCTTAGCTCGCCACTTGTACATCAGTTCCACCAAAAAGAATTTCCCCCTAGACCCATGGATTCACCAAGAATGTATTTCCTTACGTCGCCATCAAGGTTTATCCCCTTAAAATTTTTAACTCATCCAGCCGTTATAATACACCATCCACTCTCTCTAAGTCCACAATCCTACCAAATCCCCCCCCCCCCCCCCCTTTTAATAAATTGGCTGAATGTCCCAGCATCCTACGGTGTTCCTATGACGGAGGAACTGAGACCTATCTGCTGACCGGCTAATGGTGCCTGGGCACTGAACAGTCCGCCCAGCGCGCAGCCGGGGACAGAACTCAAGCAACAGATTCAGACAGATCGATGCTTATAGTAATTGCCTGAAGCCAAAATATAGACGGCGTTGCCTTCCTCCTGATGTCCCTGTCCACGCCATTCACACCGCCCTCCTCCATCCTCTCCTGACTCCCGAGATGTTATTTACTGCTAGGACACCAGAACTTTGCTACAAAGTCCCGTCCCCATAATGATCATTATTACCAGAACAATACCGCGGCCACAACAAATAACACGGGTATGGCAGCCGACTTACTCTCCCGACCGCATCTTCTCCCGGACTCTAAAATCACGATTTATCGACGGCTGTTTTTTGAAAATTCAAGCCCAAATTTGGCAGCAAGTGAATAAGACTAAATTTGGAAGCAAATCTGAACTAAATCTGGAAACAAATTACAGCTAAATGTGGAAGCAACTGTTTTGGGCTCTCATTAAGGTATCTACGGCATTCTTTCATCTCTGACGAGTTTCCAGAGTTCCAAACCGGGTGTCGATCACTGCCAGGAGAGTTCATGACGTTGGCAGAGTATCAACACACGAAGCGATCAATCACGCTTGTTCACGCGGCTATTCTTTGACTGCATGACTTCATCGTGGCTTAATATAGACTATCACATTGAACCACACACACACAATCTCGCAGATCAGGCCCACAAATACAATTAACCAGTTCACAATGAAAACACGTCGGGTTATACTATATATATATATATATATATATATATATATATATAGAGAGAGAGAGAGAGAGAGAGAGAGAGAGAGAGTGAGTGAGTGAATGAACCTCCGTGGCGAAGTGGTCAAGCCGTCTGACTCGGGCTCCGAAGGTTGTGGGTTCGATTCCGGGCCTCGTTCTTCGGTCTCACAAGTGAATTTTTTTCAGGAGACTTCTGGGGGTCGTCGATGGAGCTATGGAGTTTGTGCCTTGTGCGACGCTTTCCGTGCTGCGGAAAGAGACTGGACCATGTAGGTTAACAACCCGGTGCAACGAAGTCGACTAATAAAATGTTGGTCTCCCTGGAAGAGGAGTTAAGGACATTGTTCATAATCCTGTATATTCTCGTACGAAACACAGCTGTGCGAGATTCGGTAGCGGATCGCGTCGCGTAGGTTACTTACGGAGGTATGTGAGCCGGTCGTTCAGAAAGCAATGGAACACTACTGAAAGTAAAACTTGCCAAGACATCAACAGCAGCTGAAATATATATATATATATATAGATCTTCTTCTTCTTCTTCTTCTTCAGCGTTCCGAGCCATTGAGGTTCTTTGCTGTAAATACAATCCGTCTCCATTCGTCGCTCTGGTGGACGTATATATATATATATATATAACGATTGTGTTTTCAAATACAAATGTGTGTGTGTGTGTGTGTGTGTGTGTGTGTGTGTGTGTGTACGCACGCGCGCAAAAAGTCAAAGACAAGCAGATAACAGACAGTATGTGTAATGGTGTAAGGTGATCAGAGATGCACTTATACTAGATAATGATTCATTACATACCCTACTGTGACCAGCTCCGCGTGTGTGCTTGCATACAGTTATTACCCGAACTCTACATCCCCACACAGTTATTACCTGAACTCCTACACCCCCACACACTTATTACCTGAATTCCCACCCCTCCTCCCCCCACCCACACACACACAATTATCACCTGAACTCTTACACTCCCACATAATTATTACATGAATTCCAACCCCTCCCCCCACACATACACAATTATTACCTGAACTCCTACACCCCCACACACTTATTACCTGAATTCCCACCCCTCCCCCCACACACACACAATTATTACCTGAACTCTTACACTCCCACACAATTATTACTTGAACTCCTACACCCCCACACAATTATTACCTGAACTCCTACCTCCCCTCCCCCACACAGTTTATTACCTTAACCCCTACACCCCCACACAATTATTACCTGAACTCCTACACTCCCACACAATTATTACCTTAACTCCTACACACCCACACAATTATTACCTTAACTCCTACACCCCACACAATTATTACCTTAACTCCTACACCCCCACACAATTATTACCTTAACTCCTACAACCCCACACAATTATTAAATTAACTCCTACACCCCCACACAATTATTACCTTAACTCCTACACCCCACACAATTATTACCTTAACTCCTAAACCCCCACACAAGTATTACCTGAACTCCTACACCCCCACACAATTATTACCTTAACTCAACTCCTACACCCCACACAACTATTACCTGAACTCCTACACCCCCCCCCCCCCACAATTATTACCTGAACTCCTACACCCCCACATAATTATTACCTGAACTCCTACACCCCCACACAATAATTACCTTAACTCCCACACAATTATTACCTTAACTCCTACACCCCACACAACTATTACCTGAACTCCTACACCCCCCCCCCCCCACAATTATTACCTGAACTCCTACACTCCCACACAATTACTACCTGAACTCCTACACCCCAACACAAATATTACCTGAACTCCTACACTCCCACACAATTACTACATGAACTCCTACACCCCTCACAATTATTACCTTACCTCCTACATACCCACACAATTATTACCTTAACTCCTACACCCCCACACAATTATTACCTTAACTCCTACACCCCCACACAATTATTACATGAACTCCTACACCCCCACACAATTATTACCTGAACTCCTACACCCCCACACAATTATTACCTGAACTCCTACACCCCCACACAATTATTACCTGAACTCCTACACCCCCACACAATTATTACCTTAACGCCTACACCCCACACAATTATTACCTTAACTCCTACACCCCCACACAATTATTACCTGACTCCTACACACCCACACAATTATTACCTTAACTCCTACACCCCCACACAATTATTACCTTAGCTCCTACACCCCCACACAACTATTACCTTAACTCCTACACCCCCACACAACTATTACCTTAACTCCTACACCCCAACACAATTATTACCTTAACTCCTACACCCCCACACAATTATTACCTAAACTCCTATAACCCCACACAATTATTACCTAAACTTCTACACCTCCATACAATTATTACCTGAACTCCTACCCCCCCCCCCCCCCCCCCTGAACTCCTACCTCCTACACCCCCATACAATTATTACCTGAACTCCTACACCCCGCACATTTATTACCCGAACTCCTACACTCCCACAGTTATTACTTCAACTCATACACCCTGACTCAGTTATTGCTTAAACTCCCACACATCCACACAGTAATTAATTGAACTCCCACACATCCACACAGTTATTGATTGAACTCCCACACATCCACACAGTTACTGCTTCATATCCCACACAGTTATTTCTTGAACTCCCACACATCCACACAGTAATTAATTGAACTCCCACACATCCACACAGTTATTGATTGAACTCCCACACATCCACACAGTTATTGATTGAACTCCCACACATCCACACAGTTACTGCTTCATATCCCACACAGTTATTTCTTGAACTCCCACACATTCACACAGTTATTGCTTCATATCCCACACAGTTGTTTCTTGAACTCCCACACATCCACACAGTTATTGCTTCATATCCCACCCAGTTGTTTCTTGAACTCCCACACATCCACACAATTATTGCTTGAAATCCCACACATCCACACAGTTAATAATTTTAACTCCCACACAATTACTACTTGAACTTCCACTCCCCCACAAAGTTGCTACTTGAACTCCTGACTCGTGAGTTAGCCAGACGCAATACCCGCACACTAATGACAAGAATGTGTGTTTACCGGGGGACAGAAAGCACACGCGACAGAACTTACCCTGGGCCAGGTGAGCAGCCGTGCTCTGGCGACTGGTGGTGACCTGCGCCATGCTGCAGCGCTGGGCCAACCACTGATCTACACAACCGACACCGTAAAAGTAGGCGCCATCCATAATGCTGGGAGCCACTGATGAGGGCAGAGAGCACAACAACACCACTGTGACACACTGACCTCTATGGACAGGTCAACCACGCAGTGTGAACACTTACAGGTGTACAAACATGCTGGAAGTCTGCTTAATAGTCCATGCCATGACAAGTTCCAGAATGAACCTGTTTGGTCCAGGCGTGGGAAGTGGCCACTTAAAAAACAAAACAAAACGGGATTGGGTCGAGCAGTAACGACTGCAACTGTCATGTACCAGGCCTCAACTGATCAACACAGTTTTACAATGGATATTTCAGGAAGTCACGAGACCAAGCGTCTAACAAAGCCCACTTCTAGCGTTATCGTAAAATGGAATATGCTGCTGAGACAGTACGGCAATATGCTGCTGAGACAGTACGGGAATATGCTGCTGAGACAGTACGGGAATATGCTGCTGAGACAGTACGGGAATATGATTAAACGCAAAATATGATTAGGCAGCTCGACGGAATTAAAAAAAAACACGCAAATATGGGCGAAGTTTCCATACAAGTTGGGTTGAGTCAAGGACCAACATCTCAGCACTTGGGACATTCCCTTACGTGCTCCGTTCTCATCATCAACAGCCAGCGAAGAGTCCCAATACTAATGGTACTAGTAGTAGACTGATTATGTGTCCGTCTGGCCTTTCCTGGAAGATTTGAGTGTCTGTCAGATACACCGATCACCTCCTGCAGCGCCATTCTCTCCAAATCCTGGTTATCTAGATGTTATTGTGCACTACACACACGATTCAGGAGGACTACACACACGATTCATGAGGACTGCACACACGATTCAGGAGCACTACACACACAATTCAGGAGGACTACACACACAATTCAGGAGGACTACACACACGATTCAGGAGGACTACACACACGATTCAGGAGCACTACACACACGATTCAGCACTACACACACGATTCAGGAGGACCCCACCACGTCTGCCTTATCATGCACCAATACCCCGCCAAGAGTGCAGTCCCAGCCGATCTGTCCGCCTGCTCGTTTCCCGCCACACCAGCATGTCCTGGGGGAAAACCCAGAGATGCCCTCTATGCCTGATTGTTAAGGAAGTCCGTCACTCTGCCCGGAGCATGTCTGTCGCACTATGCGTTCTGAGTCCGTTACAATCACGACATGTGTGTTTTTTGTCGCCCAACCAGCGGAACTGCGACTTAACTTCCCCCACCTTCATTCTCAGACTAGATCTTGTGGTCGACAAGAATATTTTGTTGTTGTTGTTGTTGTTGTTGTTGGTGGTGGTGTATAGAATGATAGCTATGTGTGCCTTGTTTCGCTGACAACGACTGATAGAAACGTTCGCCTGTATGTATCTGGGTGTGTGTTCCTGTTCTACCAGATCATATTGAGGCTTTATTGGGAACTCTCATTTCCAGTGGAACATTGGTGGATGGTGGCCGGCAGTGGCAGTAAGCACCCGACACCGGAGAATTTATGTAACAGAATGCCACCTAACATCTACTACTGCGTGAGAAACGACTGAGAGACGCAGCGGAATCGATCCTACAACACATACAGTAATGCCGTTACTATGCCACATAAAAGTCACGTGCCTGTTTCCGCAATCCAGGACACACATACAAAACACACACAAATAACATTTATACTACATACTTAACAAGCAATCGATAAAAAAAAAAAAAAAAACTACACTCAGTGAAAACTAGACCACGAGCAGATTGCAATAGCGACTATGTGTTCTTAATCGGAAAAGAAATTCAGAATAAAACTAAACAAATTAAAGTGCACTCCGGGAAATATCAGGCTATATTTGGTAATACTTGAGTCAAATGAGGAAAATGAGTGTAAGATACACCAACACCGTACAGCATAAATACAATGCTACAGAAAACTTAACGAGTGAATCAAGGGAAACTAGAAGTAGAACGAGATAAGCTTGACTAGAAAACAATCACAAGTGACAGATTGGAAGTTGCGGCTACAGACTTCGTCAGCACACATGACAGGCAGTATAAACCCGCAGTAGCAAATGCTAATGGTGTCAATACAGCAAATATAAAGATTAATAGCAAAAAGAAATCCAGACAGTAAAGAAAAAAAATGAATTTAAAAGGAAATTCTACAACTGATGGAAATCAGAAGAAAAAGAAAAAAATCAAGATGAAGATAAAAGAATACACAGAGAAATAGTTGGAGAATGTAAAGAAACCTGCCTAACTAGCCAATGGAAGGACACCATACTTATGTTAAACAAGATACATAAACTATCGGGCATTAGAAAGCATACAGCAACTAGTTGTTTGAACACACAAGAAGCTAGAATAATATCGCACAAAGAGAAGGTAACTGAAAGATGGACAGAGTATATGAACGAGTTATATGATGATGATGATGATGATGATGATGGCAGATGGGAAACAACAGCATGGCCAATGTGAACGTCCACCCATATGGACAGTTGAAGCAGAAGATGCCATGGGACAGATGCAGACAGGTCAATCCCAGGGACCAGACAACATCCCCGCTGAGGAAACTAAGACTGCTGGTCAACTAGTTATAGAAGTGATCACAAACCTGTTGAATGATATCTACAACTGTGGGTTATCTCTTGAATGATATCTACAATTGTGAGTTACTTCTTGAATTATAATCTTATTATAATTGTTTTATATATATATATATTATACATAATCTTAATTATAATCTTATATTATAATTTTATTATAATCTTTTTATATCTTGAATGGTATCTACAATTGTGGGTTATTTCTTGAATTATAAAGAGACGAATTAGAAGTCATACAGAACCAGAGACTGAATGCGAGCAGTGTGGACTCGAAGAAGGAAAACACATAAACAACGCGAGATACGTACTGCGAACATTCAACTAACAGAGATCTGTATTCGTGCCTATCTACCATACTAGAGTATTTGTTAAGGTAATAAGTGAAGAAATATTAGAATGCCGGAAAAATTAAACATTGATAGTAGAAATCTAATAATGATAATAAAAATAATAATATATACTGGCCTCAAAAAGTCATATGAACTGACAAGCAAATGGGAACTTTTCAACACAACAAGGTTTACTATACGCAAAAAGTACGAAAATTACAACTATTCTGCAGGAACTTTCCCCGACAGCAAGGGGAAATTAGACGTAAGTTTGTGAATAAGCACAGATATTAACCTATGTGAAGCACGTAGAGTGACATTTAGTACTCTTAAACTGATGTACACAGCTGAAGTTGCACGTTGCACGAAAAGTTCAGACGTGTAAAATATGGTGATTATTATTCCTCCCTTTTGTAAACAAAGCTTCACTTTAGGCCAGGAACAAGTACTGTTCAAGCCTAGAACCTCTATTATCTAGAAAATGGCCTCATTAAAACTGGGAATGAAAACATCAAAGCGAAACACCATTCTGGTACAACGTTGTGGAACTCCATATCCTCGAATAATCAATCGGTGAATAGGCTAACGTGCCTAATTCCACAAAGTCACAAGCTTCTCTAAGCCCCGAACCCGCAGTTATAAGGAGGTATCCTGGCTAACAATAGCCCACATTCAGCTACAGAAAACCCGACTGCCCGCTAAGCGAGAATCACAACTGTAGCTATGATGCAGTCTCCGGGAATGACGCTGTCTGACCCACCCAGCCCCACGTCCCAGGACCCTGGTGACGGCCCAGTGGTTTCAGGCTGGTGGCGTAGGGAACACAGCTGACGGGCGTCGACACAATCTGACATGACAATCTGCCTGGACTGGCCGAATTAGCATGCAAACAACATTCTTTGACACCAGGAACACTTCAGTTGATGAAACAGGTCACCAGGCAAAAGAGGTCAGTCACCAGGTTGGGGGGATGACAGGCAGGCGGACATAGCTACAGTGTTGATAAGGATAAACAAGTTTTATCTGCAGCAATTTGTCGACCTCACCCCCTCCCGCAACAGATATTCGTATCTGACGAAGATCCAGTTACCATGCTTGAACTGTCAAAGGCCATGTGGATGACTGTTTAACTTAGTGACAACTGGCAAACATGACGAGAAAAGAGCAAAAGGCAGGCAAAGAGATACATACCTGGATAGTTTGGTCACATGGCATAATCTGGACAATAAGACTTATCTGATACAAGAATCTGGTGATTGTGTGAGATGGCGAACAATGACAGCCTACGCCTATCGGCACGGCACATGTTTATGAGATTTGTAATTAGATGAGTTTTGGAGTGTCTAATTGGTCGTGCACTTGTTCCTGCAGCGAGGCGCCGTCGTCATTTGGAGGCGACAGGTTCGATCCCGGTCGCTAACTATTATAGCTTTACAATTTTATGTTATCTAGTGCGTCTTCTAATCTATATTTCTTTCTTCTTCCTCTGTGAGCGCCAAATAATACTATGTGTGTCTATTTATGTTTATGAGATAGCGTTCTACACAAATGGCTCTGCCAGTGACCCGCGTGGAGGCTAGCCAGTAGTCATAATTGCCAAATGTGGCTCATTCGAGACAGTAAGGCGGAGCGGCTTTTGACCCACATCAATATATCAAGATATCAACAACTCTGGCGGTGGTGGCAAAGGAGGGGAACGAGGTACATGCCGAATACCGATGGATGGTAAACTACAACAGCCTGAAAGCTTTATAATAGAAAATGCACCAACTGCCTTAGCAAGCACGGAGCAAGATATCTAGGCTACTCGTACCTCCAAAGCGGCAGGGACGCCATAACACTCTCCATAACATTAAAACTCTCTTTTCAATAAGGCACGGCGGGTGTATGAGACAATCTCAGACATTCTACAAAAAGGACAAACGCAGCTTTAAGACCGGATAGCTGATCTGAAGAAATACATCAACACACTTCTACTCACACAGGAGCTAACCAATGAAAACCAAGACAAGGAGACAGGCAGCAACGCAAGACTGCTGGAAGAAATGACAGGAATTCAGGGTAGAAGCATCCAGCAAGAGGTGGAACGCATGGCCCAGATAAAGAAACAAAACGACGAGATGCTGCACGTAATACAAGCAGAAAGATAACAGCTTACAAGAGAGGGGGCTGGACAGGAACAGGTCAGTAGAAGCAAAGCCCAAACCCACAGATCAAACTAAAGCCAGCACACTATCTACAAAGACCAACAAGCCTAAAGGCAGGCCAGTGTCTACCCTTTCAAACATCCCGAAGGTGAATGGTAAGCTGTGGCGGAGATAGGACAGATGTTCCGAGAGATGGAAAAAGAAAGAAAGGAACAACTCCGACGGACGAATCCTGCTGAGGGCTACGCCCGGAGCAACATGGAGCCGTCACTGACAGACTGAAAAGCACAGTGGAAATTGCACCTGTTGACGTCACAGGCATGAAATCTACCACACGAGAAAACATAATTTAAAGATCGCAAAAGGAAAGAATGTAGGGCCTCAATACCCATATCTTAATTATAACCAGCGCCGCATAAGGCAGGTTGAACGAGGTCGAATTTTTTTTTTCTCAAACGTACGAACGAACGAATACAATGTTGCTGCAAGCATCCCTTCACCGCCTTGCAGGTGAGGACATCTGACTGTGGCTGTCCATACTTGTCGCAGTTGCGGTCTTCGTGTGCGAAAACAAATGCTGTCATTTAGGTCCAAATGGCACGTTTCAGATCCATCGATCGATCGATCGATCAACCAATCAATCAATCAGGTGCCGTCTCCACAATGAAGGTTGACTGCAATGGAACTCCAACGCTGTCTGTCTCTCGCTCTGACTGACATTCTGTCAAATGACTGTTCGTCCATCTCTTGGCGTTATCTTCCTACTAGTATCGCTGTCTGCCTCTAGCTTGCCTTCAACCGAACCTTCCAGTATGGTTTTTATAAGAGTGTCATGTCTGTTTACGTGGTCGAAATATTTCACTTACCGCTTTTTTTTTAAAATTTCTGGCATCAGCTGTCTTTTAATTCTCAGTTTTTCTAGAACTTCTGTATTTGATTGTTTTTGTTTCCATGATATACGATATATTCTTCTGTATATCCACATAACCAGAGTCTTTAATTGCTTGTTCATTGTCCAGGCTTGCACGCCATATAGCAGTGTTGAATACACTTAACATTTGACAATTCTCATGTTTAATGCGTTGTTAATCTCTCTAGATGATAATACTGATTTCATGATGTTGAAAGCATTTCTGGCAATTCCTAGAGCGGTACGATGATACAAATAAACCAGTCTGTGAGAATCACGAAGATATACAAAGGCTGCCTCTGCTTGGGGTTGACCCCGGAGCAATGTCTGGGTGGGTCGTTGGACTAATCGCTATGCCCCCTCCGCGGTGGTGTCATGTCCTTGCTGTACTCTATGCATGTGTAATGCGACTATCAGGTAACACGTTCAAATATTCCCGTATTTGACAACTCATTGAGTCGAAGCGATGGCGTTTCTGGATTCTCCACTGGTACCCAACGACATGCCGGTCTCCCTGGCGAAGGCGTTAAGGACGTTGTTCGTAATCCCGTACACTCACGTACGAAACACAGTTGCGCGGGATTCGGCAGCAGATCGCGTCGCGCTGGTTACTTACGGAGGTACGTGAGCTGGTCGTTCAGAAAGCAATGACACACTTTTTTTTTCGCATATCCTATTACAGGACATCGCTGTCAACGCCAGCTTTTTACCGCTGTTGTTGATTTCTTGGCAAGATTACGCTCAGTAGTTTGCCATTGCTTTCCGACCGACCGGCTCACATATCCCGTAAGTAACGGGCGCGGCGAGAACCGCAACTGATTCTCGCGCAGCTGCGTTTGCTCACGTGGATAAACGGGATTACGGAGAAAGTCGCTAACCCTTTGCTAGGGAGACCGGCTAATAGCAAACTACTGAACATAAAACTTGCCAAGACATCAACAGCAGCTGAAAAATGCTGGTGTTGACTGCAATGTTCTGTAAAGGATATGCGAAAAAAAAACAAAACCCAACGACATACAATCGACGGTGAAGTCCTACCAGTTATCAGGTGTAATGTTCTCTCCACACACCCCCCCCCCACCCCCTCATGGGGTCAACACCCAGAACAAGAAGAACGTGGATGTACTTGAACATACCATCGCTTATTTCATCAATCAAGATATTTTTAGACGTCACGTGACAGCGCAGTGACGTCAGCACGGTAGATATATCAGTGGATTTAGCCTATGTCCTGTCCCATTTATACCTACAGTACGTCAGTCGCTGGCCGCCGGCCTGAAGATATTATTATTGTGTTTATGTGCCCGCGGCCTTATAGCTTCTACACCAGGATGTATACGTTTGAGAAGTGTCTTGCAGGAGAATCTTAACGTCATCCAAATCTCTCTCTCTCTCTCTCTCTCTCTCTCTCTCTCTCTCTCTCTCTCTCTGTGTCTCTCTCTCTCTCTCTCTCTCTCTCTCTCTCTCTCTCTCTCTCTCTCTCTCTCTCTCTCTCTCCAATGTTCGCTCTAATATGCGCTAACATGACTATTTTTAGCTCTAAGCGCACATATTTGTGTCTCGACGTAGACACAAAAATTATAATGAAGAATTGTACGCGACGGCCCAAATAAGGATAGCAGAAAACTGTAATGCTAGCAGCTCACATAGTATGTACAGTTAGAGGCATCACTGGCAAACTTGTGGTCAACAATGACAACTGTTAGTTTCTCTCTTCTAGAATTTGTAGTAGTAGTGATGGTGGTGGTTTTAGTATTTGTTGTAGTAGTAGTTGTAGTAGTGGTGGTGGTGGCTGTAGTAGAAGTAGTAGGGTTAAGGTTAGGGTAGTAGTTGCTGTAGAGGTGGTGGTGCTAGTAGTAGTTGTGGTAGTTGTGGTAGTTGTGGTGGTGGTAGTAGTAGTAGTAGTAGTAGTAGTAGTAGTAGTAGTAGTAGTAGTAGTAGTGGTGATGGTGGTGGAGATGGTGGTGGTGGTGGTGGTGGTAGTGGTAGTATTAGTAGTAGTAGTAGTAGTAGTAGTAGTAGTAGTAGTAGTAGTAGTAGTAGTAGTAGTGGTAGTAGTAGTAGTAGTAGTGCTTGCTGCTTGCTTGCTTGCTTGTGTACGTTGGCTTGAGCTCCAACGCAAAGTCCTGTATGTCGGATGAAGGCATCCTGTTGTCCAACATCAGTGTGATGTCAAACAGGACCTGAGGTTTGCGTGAGTATCCGTTGTCCCATGTCTGGCTTATTGGTGTGCAGACTGGTGGTTCCTCGCCGTACAGGCAGACACTCTCCGACTTCGGAGGAATCAACGATCCTATTGACTTCAGCCAGGACCCAGAAGGGACCTGTTGCCCAGGACGCTCGACGAGGACGCGTCAATAGGTCTTGGCCAGTATATAACCTGGCCCTGGTGCCCTGGAAACACCTCTGCGTCCCAGTAGTAGTAGTGATGTTGGTGGTGGTAGTAATAGTAATAGTAGTAGTAGTATTTGTAGTAGTAGTAGTGATGGTGGTGGTTTTAGTATTTGTTGTAGTAGTAGTGGTGGTGGCAGTAGTAGAAGTAGTAGGGTTAGGGTTAGGGGTAGGGCACAATGTCAGAGCAGAGAGAAGGCCCCTATCTTGTTGGCATGGCAGTTCTCCAGTCTGACCACAATGTCAGAGCATAGAGCGATGTAATCACACGAGTTAAAAACAAAAAAGCAACTGGGGCTGATGGAATTGCTGCTGAATTTATAAAGGCAGGTGGCCATGCATTACATCTAAAGCTATACGAAATAATAATAAAAATCTGGAGGACAGAAGAATTACCCCATGACTGGAAAGAGTCATTATTGATGCCTATCTTTAAGAAAGGAGACAAGTTCCAATGTGAAAATTATAGAGGGAATATCACTACTGTCCACAAGCTATAAGATACTATCCGCAGTATTACTAAATAGACTAAAACCATATTCAGAAGACATATTAGGTGACTACCAGGCGGGTTTTAGACAAAACAGATCAACAATAGATCAGATATTTATCTTACGACAAATGGCCGAGAAAAATTGGGAATATAAAAGAGATCTCTAGAACATTTTTGTGGATCTTAAAAAGGCTTATTTATGATAGTGTCCATAGGAATAGTCTATGGAATGCTATGCAAAAATTTGGAATACCAAGGAAGTTAATCAACATGACCAGACTATGCATGGAAGATACTTATAATATAGTAACATATAAAGGCAGGAAATCAGACCCTTTCCAAATAACATCTGGCTTGAAAAAGAGTGATGCACTATCGCCGCTACTCTTCAATCTAGCTCTAGAGAAAGTTGTAAGGAAGGTAAAGGAGGAATGTGATATTGGAGGACCTTCCAGACTGCTTGGTTACGCAGATGATATAGATATTATAGGGGAAAATTAACAAAAGACATTAGAAATATTGACTCACTTAAAGGAAAAAGGTCAACAAATGGGGCTGGTTATCAACCAAGATAAGACAGAATATATGGTAATTTCAAGAGAAGGAATGGCTAAAAACTCTGGCCACATACAAATAGATAATATGACCATTAAAAGAAAGGAAACATACAAATACCTGGTACAATCTTCAACTGCTCCAACATCATAAGGGAAGAAATACAAACTAGAATCAATTCTGGAAATAAGATATACTATGCACTACAACATCTACTAAAATCAAATGCGCTATCTCGTAACACCAAAATCATAATATACAAAACACTGATCAGACCAGATGTGCTGTATGGCTCTGAAACCTGGAGTACAACGAAAGGAGATGAAGCCTTGTTACAAACCTTTGAGAACAAAGTTTTAAGACGCATCTTTGGACCCATTAGGGATACACAAAGTAGGAGAGTGGAAAAGAAGAAGTAACAAAGACATTTATGATCTAAGTCCCCGCTAATCACTGGTATCATGAAGGCTAATAGACTACAATGGCTGGGCATATAGAAAGAATGGAAGATAATAGGGAAACAAAACTCGCTTACACTCAGGAAATAAATGACCGCTAGACCCCGAGGTAGACCAAGAAGCGGTGGAGAGATAATATATATACAGACCTACAAGCACTTGGAATCAACGACTGGCAAGAGAAGGTCAACCAGAGAGACGAATGGAGACGGATTGTATCTGCAGCAAAGAACCTCAATGGTTCGGAACGCTGAAGAAGAAGAAGACACCTCGTTGACCCAAGCTGACAATTTTAGGACGTATTATACGATAAATAAAAAAAGTCGCTTATTGCACCGGGTTTTTTTATCCTATATGGCTCTGTCTCTTTCCGCAGCGAACTGCCGAAAGCGTCGCAAAAAGCACGAACTCTGTAGCTCAAGCGACGACCCTCAGGAGTCTCCGAAAATAATGCACTCGTGAACTGAAGGACGCGGCTCGGAATCGAACCCACAACATTCGGAGTCCGAGTCAGACGGCTTGACCACTTCGCCATGGAGACTTCCTTATGACGAATACATTGGCCATAGTATACGGTACAGTAGCTGTGACAGAACAGTGAAGAAAAACGAGGTTCATGGAAGTAGCAGGGATGGACCGGCACGAAGATGGACACCGGAAAGTGAAGACACCGAGGTCATGATGGTGCATGGGGCGGGAGATCTGGCCAAACGCTCGAGAAATGTGTAGGTGGGGTGGGGGTGTTGAAGCCACGTTCTGCACATGACCTGCTGCATGATGGTGATGCCCAGGTGTCAAAAGGTCAGTTTACGTACACAGATGACTGCCCACGGGACCTGCAACATGGTGGTGATGCCCAGGTGTTAATAGGTCAGTTTAGGTACACAGATGACTGCTACATGACAGTGATGGCCAGGTGTCAATAGGTCAGTTTACGTACACAGATGACTGCTACATGACAGTGATGGCCAGGTGTCAATAGGTCAGTTTACGTACACAGATGACTGCTACATGACAGTGATGGCCAGGTGTCAATAGGTCAGTTTACGTACACAGATGACTGCTACATGACAGTGATGGCCAGGTGTCAATAGGTCAGTTTACGTACACAGATGACTGCTACATGACAGTGATGGCCAGGTGTCAATAGGTCAGTTTACATGCACAGATGACTGCCCACATCCGGGTTAGACCACTGTCCTGTTCTGGTGACTCAAGAGACAGAGGTTCTGGTGACGTCAGGAAACCACATGTTCTTATGAAAATGAGAGGCTTTGTGACGTCATGAATAAAAAAATGGGTCTGGTGATGTCATGAGACCAGAGGTTCTGATGACGTCATGATACGACAAGTTCAAGTGACCTTATGAGATTAAATGTTCAGGTAAGGCTATGCGACGAGAGGTTCGCGAGCATGCTGTGACAACCACCAGATGGAGAGTGGTAAAGACAGGGAGTGAACATCTTTGGGTTGGTTAAGTAAAGAAGAGAGTGTTATAGACAGATGGAGAAGGGTTGATTGGGTTGTCAAAGTTGACGATAGGTGTCTAGAGACATACAGAGATTCGGCAAGGAACATAGAGTGATGTAGAAGAACCCCGCGGCCTTACTTAACTCTCTATCTCCTAGGTTGGACTGCAGAGATAACTTAAGGCTTCGACTTATCCCTCGTCTTCAGCCCTGAATGTAGAGGCGCTTACTCCTCATGGGAGGATTTAACTATACAAATAAACACGCTCAATACAAGAAGAGGAGAATGACACCAACGCTGAGTATCACGTGGGTCAAATGATCCAGCCCAGGTGGAAAATAGCAACACAGAACATCTGTAGTTGTGAACCATGTGAAAACACTACATAAAGACAGTCACATCTTGTGAGATGAGCTGCGTGAGAAACGCGGCTGTAAAGTAAAACACGAAATGGAAAACTAAGAACAATTTTTTTTTTATATACAACACTAATACTAACATTATAGAACACCAAAACATTAAATGGTTCGGACATTTAGCTAGAATGGAACAAGACCAACCAGAGACTAGAGCGTTCTACGTGAGAACATCGGGATACAAGGTGAAAGGACGACCCAGGAAGAGTTGGCTAGATGGAGTACAAGAGACATTGAAGAAATCAAATATGAAATTAGAACAAGACACAAGACAATCGAAGCACAGAGGATTACATCTAGCTCCTGTCTGCGACGCTTCATGACAAAAGCAGTAGGACAAGAAAACAAAGGCAGGCAATTACTATCATTATTCTGTGATCTTGTTTAGCTGTTGTCACAATGTCTCAACCTGCAAGAACCTCGCGCTGTTGTTTCCCCACCAACAGCTCTATTCGGCTGCAATAAATGTGACACATTTCGCAATCCCACTGAAATGGCTTGCCAGGTTTGCCTGAACTATTTCTAGACTACAATTTCTCCTTCCAGAGAAGTGAAAACCACTGATATGCTCGGGACAATAATAACAAGGCTAATGACAGCCGTTTCTCACTGCCCCAGTGGTATGGAATACTGAGCTAAAGAGCAGGCACATTATCCGAAACTAGAAAATAAGCACCGATTACTGCGAGATAATCTGGCCAAGGAAAGAATACCACATTAAAGAAAGAATAAATTAACGAGACAAATGGCAGGAATATCGTATTATAGAAAGAATAACTCACAAAGCTAAGGCAATTTACGAAAGTTGCACACGATACATACAATATCAGATCAAGGCTAGATCTGGCACAGGGCAGAATAGCTGGTCGAGGAAACACTGGACAGAGAAAGAGAGAGTAATAAATTAGTAAGTAATAACAACAACAACAACGACGAATTAGAATGTTATGTTTAGATTTGGCGCCGTGGTGATAGAGCGGTTAGTGCCCTTGTATGGCAAGACAGTAGCAGCAGCAATAGCAGCAGCAGTAGTAGTAGTAGTAGTAGTAGTAGTAGTAGTAGTAGTAGTAGTAGTAGTAGTAGTAGTAGTAGTAGTAGTAGTAGTAGTAGTAGTAGTTGCAATAGTAGAAGTAGATGCAGCAGTAGTAATAGTTTTGCAGTAGTAGTAGTAGTAGTAGTAGTAGTAGTAGTAGTAGTAGTAGTAGTAGTAGTAGTAGTAGTAGTAGTAGTAGTAGTAGTTGCAATAGTAGAAGTAGTCGCAGCAGTAGTAATAGTTTTTCAGTAGTATTAGTAGTAGAAGCAGTAGTAGTAGTAGTAGTAGTAGTAGTAGTAGTAGTAGTAGTAGTAGTAGTAGTAGTAGTAGTAGTAGTAGTAGTAGTAGTAAACTACTACTATTAACTTGTGTAAAAAAAAGGGAGGGGGAGGGGAGAGAAACAAACAAGAAAAGTTAAAAAAGAGGATAATCGAATACAGGACAGGAGCCTAGTTAAGGGGTAAAAATTAACTGGCTTGAAATAAACAAATCTGTTATTGTCATAGTAATGTGCCCGCGGCAAACAAATTCACCTTGGTAGGGCCAGACAACGGAAGAGTGTCGGCACTGGTGTTGTTCTCTTACGACTGCTGTGCTGACCCCGTCTGCTGCTGTAGCAGACTAGCAGTGCCTCCAGGTTGATAAGAGCCTCCTTATAACTGGGGCACGGCCGCAGGGCTATGGTTTATTTGCCGACCCTGTGGTTATGTGTTCGAATCTCCATCGAGACGGGAAGTTGTTGGTTTGACTCGACCCGGGCTCCCAGGTGACGCAGCTAACGATGAGTTACAGAAGATGTTCAGGGAAGTAGAGGCGGCTGAAGAGATGTGGACACTGCATCCATGGAGTGCAGACTGGCACAGCACCATATACTCAACCCGCCACAAGATGTGGACACGACGTGTGGACATTGCATTCATGGAGTGCAGACTGGCTTGCACCATACACTCAACCCGCCACAAGATGTGGACAGGTGTGGACACTGCATCCATGGAGTGCAGACTGGCTTACACCATACACTCAACCCACCGCAAAATGTGGACACTGCATCCATGGAGTGCAGAAAGGCTTACAACATACACTTAACCCTCCTCAAGGCGTGGACAGGTGTGGACACTGCATCCATGGAGTGCAGACTGGCGTGCACCATACACTCAACCCTCCTCAAGGCGTGGACAGGTGTGGACACTGCATCCATGGAGTGCAGAGTGCAGACTGGCGTACACCATACACTCAACCCGCCGCAAGATGTGGAAAGGTGTGGACTGCATCCATGGAGTGCAGACAGGCTTACACCATACACTCAACCCGCCGCAAGATGTGGACACTGCATCCATGGAGTGCAGACTGGCTTACACCATACACTCAACCCGCCGCAAGATGTGGACACTGCATCCATTGAGTGCAGACTGGCGTGCACCTTACACTCAACCCTCCTCAAGGCGTGGACAGGTGTGGACACTGCATCCATGGAGTGCAGACTGGCGTGCACCATACACTCAACCCGCCGCAAGATGTGGACAGGTGTGGATACTGCATCCATGGAGTGCAGACTGGCAACCTGTCTCAAGGCGTGGAACTACTACTACTACTGCTGCTGCTGCTGCTGCTACTACTACTACTACTACTACTACTACTACTACTACTACTACTACTGCTGCTGCTGCTGCTGCTGCTACTACTACTACTACTACTACTACTACTACTACTACTACTACTACTACTACTACTACTACTACTACTACTACTACTACTACTACTACTACTACTGCTTCTACTACAACTACAACTGCTGCTGCTGCTACTATACATCTTGCTGCTGCAACAACATCAACTGCGGCTGCTGCTACTACCCATACTGCTTCTCCTCTTTCTCTTTAACCTTTCAGGTGCTTTGTCTGTGATTACCAACCCGCTCTATCATATGGTATTTGGATATAGCTGGTGTTGTTTTATTATTATATATTGCGAAACTGATAATAGTTTTAACATACATCTATCTGTTGCCTCCCCCCCCCCCCCCCCGCAACCAAGTGTACACGGCAACAAACGAGGGTTGGTAACTCCATTTATAGACAACTACAAATGTAACATCAACCCAACCACGAACAGGGTTTTACACAAGACAGCAAGAATAATGAATCAGCCACGATGCCAACTATGATACGGGTCCCAGTGAACAACAAGATGTGGGTACAGAGCCCCGAGTGCATGTCTGCACCTAGCCAAGGCACGTGCCATGCCAACGCCCTGAATACACTGGATAAGACATGGAAGACATTCCAAAAGATAGCAGGGGTCAACAGGGTTCTATGTTGGATGGCTGCGGGTTATTGCTGCTTGCTTGCATTCGCTGGCTGTGAACTCCAGCGCGAAGTCCTGTATGTCGGATGAAGACATCCTGTTGTCCAACATCAGTGTGATGTCATATACCGGACTGAGGTTTGCGTGAGTATCCGTTGTCCCATGTCTGGCTTATTGGTGTGCAGACTGGTGGTTCCTCGCCGTGCAGGCAGATACTCTCCGACTTCGGAAGAATCAGCGATCCTACTACGTTAGCCAGGACCCCGAAGGGACCTGTTGCCCAGGACGCATTAGTAGGTCTTGGCCAGTATAGAACCTGGCCCTGGTGTCTTGGAAACACCTCTGCAGCAACAGTAGAAGAAGAAGAAGAAGAAGAAGAAGAAGAAGAAGAAGAAGAAGAAGAAGAAGAAGAAGAAGAAGAAGAACAACAACAACAACAACAATAACAACAACAACAACAACAACAACAACAACAAGACAAAACAAGGAGAAGAAAACAACAAGACTTCTGACATGCTGGTGACGGGGCCAGCGTGCAGATGCTCCACATTCCATCAAACGTGTCTACGCCCAGACTGAGCACGATGTCAACAGTCCGGGTAGTTGGGCAGAGAAACATGCGCACAGTCTGTCCACTTACCTTTCCTAGTGATCTGTTGTTGCTGGTAACTGTTCACCTCCATGGCAGTCTCATGAGGGGGTACAGGGTCTGGGGAGGAGAGACATACAACACACTCAAATATGGGCCATCTCAGTCAGACCATCAGAGTACAGATACTACATATTTACTATAAAGACAATTCATCATCATCACAATATATCACGCCCACCAATCTTTCCAGCTGCCACGAAGCTTCTCTTCTCATAACATGACCACAGCTTGCTGTTCGCCTCTTATAGTTATATAAAGTATTCTAGATTCGTGGGCCTATTTCAGACAATCGCTGCTAGTTACTCTGGCAGTCCAAGGTATTTGCAACATCAGTCCTAGCAACCTCAACTCCGTTGCTTCTAAGCTCCTCTTAATTTGTTCACTTACGTTACATGATTGACTGCCATACAACAAAACAGGTTATACATAATATGTCAGTACTCGCTTTCTTATATTCAATAATAGTGCCTGATTAAAGAAAACTAATGATAAAAAACTGATGTAAGTAAATAAATAGCAAAGAGACTACATGTAAACATCTATCAATTTCTTACCACTCATTTTTCTTCATAGTAAAGAGACTACACATGTACATATATCAATTTCTAATCACAATGTTTTTACACAGTAAAGAGACTACATATTTAGATACATCATTACATATTAACATACATCAATTTCTTATCACTACTTGTCCATCCCTCTTCAGAAAACAAAACTGTAGATCTTACAAGTCTTGTAGATTTGGCAAATTGGACATACACCAACACACAATGTCTTTATCTGTGAGACCAAGGCCCAATGACTGCAATGTCTATATCTACGGCAGCAAGTGGACCTTGGTTCAACGCCCAAGTGCTACTGGTCACTATCAATGGTTAGTTCAGTCCGGCCACTATATGAGAAGCCATTTTGAACCTTTCAATATGAGAATCAAACAGAAACCCACACACAAGAGATCTGTTATACGGATAAAAACAACGAAGACAACGGGGTAGCTTGTGGGAAGAGAGACGTCGGGGAAGACAGTGGATTTACTAAGACAAGATAAACACTGGAGAAGACAATTGGTTTCTGACAAGAAAATATACACGGAGAACAGAACCAGGAAATAGGAAACAACAGTGGCAGTTAGATAAGTTGACTTCATGGCTGTACAGACTAGACTACGGCAGGCAGGCGTGACAACGGCAGTCTCACAAATTCTGAAAACGTAATGTTCCACCAACTTATCATACCAACTTCTCAACAAATAGGTATTATAAATTGCACAATGCAGCAGTGGTAGCGTCGATCCAGTAGTATACATGTAGTCCGGGTTAAATTCTCACTTGAGCAATGATTATTTCCCTCTCTTACACGCACTAGAGTCGGCTAACAATTGCCACACGAGCACATAGCGATGCTTCGATAAAAAAGGGCGCATGATTGTCTCTGACCGAGGTGGGACAGAGTCACTATATCAACCTCTAACTTTACAAGTTATTGTCCGTGACCGGGGTGGGACAGAGTCACTACATCAAGCTCTAACTCTACAAGTTATTGTCCGTGCCCGGGGTGGGACAGCGTCACTATATAAAGCTCTAACTCTACAAGTTATTGTCCGTGCCCGAAGTGGGACAGAGTCACTATATCAAACTAATATTACAAGTTGTTGTCCGTGACCGGGGTGGGACAGCGTCACTATATCAACCTCTAACTTTCCAAGTTATTATCTGTGCCCGGAGTGGGACAGAGTCACTATATCAACCTCTAACTTTACAAGTTATTGGCTGTGCCCGGAGTGGGACAGAGTCACTATAACAACCTCTAACTTTACAAGTTATTGTCCGTGCCCGGGGCGGGACAGAGTCACTATATCAAACTCTAACTTTACAAGTTATTGTCCGTGCCCGGGGTGGGACAGAGTCACTACATCAAGCTCTAACTCTACAACATGTCATTAGCGGGACGTTACCATCAACCCAACCCCATGACGGTTGTCTAGATAGTTTTACACTCAGTCCAGCCATTGCTTTTCGAACTAGAAGTGAATGTTCAAGTCCAAACTAACGGGTGCAGGAAACAATCTCGCTACATTAACATCAGCGTACCGGAAGTTTCAGAGCTAGATGGATCTGAACCCTTCGGTTCTAATTCAACGGATCTATAATACAGTCAGCTAGTATAACACTACTCTATCATTTCACACTCCAATATTCAACAGCTATATAATACAGACAGCTAGTATACATGCCACTCTATCACTTCACACTCTAACATTCAACTGCTCTATAATACAATCAGCTAGTATACACGCCACTCTATCACTTCGCACTTCAATATTCTAACGGCGAAAGAACGCAGCTCTGCTGTAAACAGGCACAACGCAATCACGTCCGAAAAAATTCTCCGGATGAACGCAGAAGAAGAAGAAGAAGAAGAAGAAGAAGAAGAAGAAGAGAAGAAGAAGAAGAAGAAGAAGAAGAAGAAGAAGAAGAAGAAGAATACACGCCACTCTATCACTTCACACTCCAATATTGTTGTGCGAGTACTTTACCTCAGAAGTCGCGTGTGGATTCATCTGATGGCGGGGGACACTGACAATAAAGAAAACCAGCCCATTGTACTCCCCAGCAATATCAACTACTTGAAGTAGTAGCACATGGTGTCCACTATGCCTAAGTTCAAACCGAGCGAACAAGACAAAAACAAAGAAAATGTGAGTACTTCCAGATATAGACACGCTCAGCACAGTGAAGTCTTTAAAATGCTCGCCAACAATAACTGAGATGAACAAACATGAAATAAGGACATTTCTCGTGCAGTAAAAACAGTTAACAGGCATGCGATGTGAACATATGCAATCAACAGATCATTAGCAAAGATGGAAGATGAACGGGCTCCACATAACCCAGCGGCACTATTCCGTTAAGCAATGAATATCCAGCCCAGAAGCACGCCTGCAGCCGAATGTGCGGTCAGACAAAAAAGGTCAAAAGCTCAAAACAATCATTTAAAAGATATGAAACAGCAAACGTTTGAACATTACTTCCGTATGAAAATATACACACACGCCACACCAAAAACACGCACACACGCACACACACATATCATGACGCTGGAAGATATTGCTCCTGTCCCAGGTTATCTGCCATCGGCGGCAGTGCCTATACATCTACCATGATTTCTTCCTGGTCATGTTATTTCTCACCCGCTACCTTCTGCCACAAAGAGCTCTGTTAGTGTTCTATTGTTGTCAATTATTATTTGTGTGGCTGGTGTCCCTCGGCAAACATGATCATCACAACGGCGCGCCGTCAACAGATGACTGGTTGCATACAGTAATTGATGATAATGTTCCACAGAGACAAACCATAGTCTGGCCGACAAACAAACATAATCCATGTCGATCGTGGAGCAGCTGTCTCGGTTCTCTTATAATGTTTAAACTGTGATTGTAGTCAATATGTGCAAGAAAACTGTTACCTTCAGCACACAAAGAAGAAGAGGAGAAGGAAGTAGAAGTGTGTGTGTGTGTGTGTGTGTGTGTGTGTGTGTGTGTGTGTGTGTGTGTGTGCGTGCGTGCTTGCGTGCGTGCGTGTGCGCTTGCTTGCTTGCTTGTTTTTGGAGAAGGATCGCTTTCATTGCACGCGGATATCTCCATAAGTTCCTCCATAAGTTCCTCAGTCTCCTAACAAGGATCGCAAACAGAACCTCAACACAGTGCACGAACTTCGTTGTTATTGATAGTTAACGGTCTTTTCTCCATGCCTGCCGCTGCCCTCACTATTCGAGCATCGAGTCTTGACCCGGTACGAACCCCTATCTTCCGCACATGATCCTTGAGGGACAAGCTTCTGGCAAAGGTTATTCCCACTTACTTGAGGGTGTACTCTCTGGTAGCGAGCTTCCCACGACGACGATCATTTCATGTGATAACTTGAAATAGTGCGAATTTTAACAGCGATCACTTCATGCCATGATAACCTGTGCAAATTCCATAGTGAACTCTTCGTGTGATGATAACTTGTGCAAATTCCAAGAGGGTTCACTTCATGCCATGATAACTTGTGCAAATTCCAAGAGGGTTCACTTCATGCCATGATAACGTATGCGAATTCAAACAAAGAATGCATCATGTGATGATTTTTTTTTCTTCATATTTATTTATTCTTCATATATATTTTTTTCTTCACAGGACATAGCAGTCAACGCCAGTATTTCGGTCGTTGTGATCTCTTGGCAAGTTTACGTTCAGTAGTTGTACTATTTATTTCTGAACGACCGGCACCGATACCAGCGCGAAACCAACGCGACGCGGTCTACTGTTAAATCGCGCGCAGCTGTGTTTCGAACGCGAGTATACGGGATTACACATCGCGTCCTTAACATCTTCGCCATGGAGGGCGGCCATGTGATGATAACTGGTGCAAATTCCAATAGCGATCACTTCATGCGATTCACAATCCGCGTAACTGAGACCAAAAACACAGGACACAAAGAGACATATCATTAATTACAGCTAAAACAAAAACACACGACACAAAGAGATCGATCATTAATTACAGCTAAAACATGTTCTTTGGAATGGTTCCCAAAGAAGGGGCAGGGGTCTACTCACAGGGCGGTGGACACAGGACAATACAGACACCTCAGCCATGACCACCCAGGAGGCAGAGGTCGACCTGTACAACACAGAACACGACAGAATCCCCAGGAATACAAATGTGTGAGGCGGACGACTTGTCCAGGATCGCTGTGTTTACTATAGAGAGTAACCACATCTTGACATTCTGAGATAAATAGCAAATAAAAAAAAAAATTTTTTTCCAATTTTCATTTTCTCTTAATTGTTCTCATTTTGTTTCATCTTTTCGTTCTTCTCATCAAGTTCTTATGCCTTGATGTAGTTTTAGTCACTGGAGGATCTTCCCCGTGCTTATATGTTGTGTTTTGTGTATGTGTTTGTTTGCTGATGAAGGTTAGTCGCCGCAACGTCCTGTATTTTTCGTAATTCTGTTTTGTAAAGCTGCATTACTTTGTGTTATTTTACTAGATTAATTAGCACAAGCAAAACAGAGGTAATGACTATAACTAAAGAAGAACAAACAGCAACAATTCACCTAAACGAACATCCCTTGAAACAAGTAAAGAGCTTCAAGTACCTAGGAAGTATAATATCATCAAATGGCAGATCAGAAGACGAGATCGAAAATAGGTGCAATAAGGCAAATCAACTCATTGGACAAATGGCACCAATACTAAAGAACAAACATGTATCAATAACTACTAAGAAAGCACTTTACAACACAATCTTCCTACCAACTCTGTGCTACCAATGCCAAACCTGGACAATGACAGAAAAAGAGAAAAGAAAAATCACAACAACAGAAATGAGGTTTCTGAGAAGAATACTCAACGTATCAAGAAGAGATAAGATCAGAAATGAAGAAATCAGGACTAAAGTAGGGGTTAAAGCTGCTCTAGATTTTATTAGAAAGCAGAAAGTCAAATGGTTTGGCCATGCAAGTAGGCTACCAGTCAACAGCATGCCACAACAAGCAATGATGTACAGACCAGATGGAAATAGAGGAAGAGGCCGACCACGTAAACGTTGGACTGAGGGAATAACAGAATCCATGGGAATGTCGATATACGAAGCCCATAACCGGGCACTCTCACGAAGTTTATACTTCACCTCGACACCGCAAGGTACAAGAGGAACATGATGAGATGAGATGAGATGAGATTTTACTAGATGGAAATAACGTTGTGAAAGTAACGTTCTGCGAACACCAGCAACACAATAAGTACATTCATCATTGAATGTTCATTATTGCATGAAAATTCATCATTGAATGAGTACATTCATCATCGGGAATCTCTGTGGCGAAGTGTCAAGCCGTTTGACTCGGGCTCCGAAGGTTGTGGGTTCGATTCCGGGCCGCGTCCTTCGGTTCACGATTTAAATTTTTCGGAGACTCCTGTGGGTCGTCGCTAGAGCTACAGAGCTCGTGCTTGGTGCGACGCTTTCCGCGCTGCGGAAAGAGACCGAGCCATATGGGATAAAACCCGGTGCAATGAAGTCAACCCTGTCGACTTTCAAGCGACTTTCTTTCAAGTACGTTCATCAGTGACTTGTGTAATAAAGAAGAAACATAAACATTCCCCAGCCCTCATGTTGTGACCCCGCAGGTACGTTTTCATGAAAAAAAACTGCAACACTGTCTGTATCGCCCACATGAAGTGACCGCTAGCTAACAGAACACATCAAAACCAATACAGATGGCTCGTACTGAGTCACACTGTCTTCATTATGCAGTTCAATCGTTTGATAGTTGCCCTGTGCTCTCATCCCGACCAATTCTTAACCCTTTGAAAATAAAGATTCGTTCGTTCGTTCGTTCTCTGAACGGTCAACGTCTTACAACATTGGAATCAACGCAATGCGGTCTGCTTCCACGCCGTCCAGGGCAGATTTCGAGCCCTCGGCTCAGTATGTCGGGGACTTGTGAAACGTGGTCTCACTATCTCCCTGGCAACAGTGCCAGTAGTTATATGAACAGCAATATTAGTAATAAGTATTAGTAGTAAAAAGCAGCAGCAGCAAATGTAATAGTAATAGTAGTAGTCGTAGTAGTAGTAGTAGTAGTAGTAGTAGTAGTAGTAGTAGTAGTAGTAGTAGTAGTAGTAGTAGTAGTAGTAGTAGTAGTAGTAGTAGCAGCAGCAGCAGCAGCAGTAGTAGTAATAATAATAGTAGTAATAATAGTAGTAGTATTAGCAGCAACATTAGTAGTAGTAGCAGTAGTAGTAGTGGTGGTAGTAGTAGTAGTATTAGTTTTATCAGCAGTAGTAGTAGTAGTAATAGTAGTAGTAGTAGTAGTAGTAGTAGTATAGTAGTAGTAATAGTAGTAGTAGCAGTAGCAGCAGCACTAGTATCAGTAGTAGTAGTAGTAGTAGTAGTAGTAGTAGTAGTAGTAGTAGTAGTAGTAGTAGTAGCAGCAGCAGCAGCAGCAGTAGTAGTAGTAGTAGTAGTAGTAGTAGTAACAGTAGTAGTAGTAGCAGCAGTAGCAGCAGTAGTAGCAGCAGCAGCAGTAGTAGTAGTAGCAGCAGCAGTAGTAGTAGTAGCAGCAGCAGCAGTAGCAGCAGCAGTAGTAGTAGTAGTAGTAGTAGCAGCAGCAGCAGCAGCAGTAGTAGTAGTAGTAGTAGTAGTAGTAGTAGTAGTAGCAGCAGCAGCAGCACGAGTAGCAGCAGTAGCAGCAGCAGCAGCAGCAGCAGTAGTAGTAGTAGTAGTAGTAGTAGTAGTAGTAGTAGTAGCAGTAGTAGTAGCAATAGTAGCAGCAGCAGCAGTAGCAGCAGCAGTAGTAGTAGTAGTAGTAGTAGTAGTAGTAGTAGTAGTAGTAGTAGTAGTAGTAGTAGTAGTAGTAGTAGTAGTAGTGGTGGTGGCGGCAGCAGTAGTAGTAGCAATAGTAGCAGCAGCAGTGTCAGAGCCTAGCTTAGCTACGCAGCAACATCGTTACGGCACCCGGCGGACAAGAGTTGTCGGCTGGCGAGATTCTTACCTGACACGCGACCAGCGCTGACGACAGACGCACGCAAAGCCACGTGACCCCACCAGAGGCAGTGGGCAGTGTGTGTGATAATCGCAGACCAAGCTGGGACTGGACATCTGAACGGACGTGTGTGTCGAGAGCAAGGCGTTTGTGTGAATCTCCGTGGTTGTGAGCTGAACGACTGATATCGTGAGCGTCAGACCTATGAGCTGTATTGTGGTTGTGAGTTATATGTTGTACATTGCTGTAACTAGTGTTATGTATTTAATGTGGTAATAAATCCATTGAACTTGTGTTGCTGTGTCTTACGTCGAATTACGTTGTACTTGTACTGTCTCACATGTGTTAGCCAACGAGCCTAATAGAAGATCCTGACATGTGTGGACGTGGGTTGCTCGTCTTTATTTAAGAACCTAATATATTTAGACGTGTGTTGTTCATCTTTGTTATTTAAAACTATAATTCTTGTACTTGTAAAATTTGTCAAGGTTATAGTGATGTACACGTGATCGGAAAAGTCTCAGTGTGATCCATTACTACATTGTCTAAATATGTTTAAGATCATTAGTAAATGTACAGTACATATTGTTTGATCCTGTAAACGTGTTAAACATTTGTGATCTGTGAAAATTGTCATCGTTTGACCTTGTCAACATTGTGATTTTGCCACCATTTTGACCTTGTCGCCATCTTGTAAACTTGATGTCTTTGTCCTTACTGAATGTCATCTTGATGTAAGTGATGTGTCATCATGTTATTGAGTGTTCAAATACAGATAGATTGTTTTTGTGTATTGAGTTTGTGGAACGCAAAGAGTTTTGGAAAGAGTGTAACTTCTGTTGAAAGAAACACTGTTGACGACAAATTTACGACATACAATTATACTCAACGCCATTCAAACCTAATCAACACTTAGTGACTTGCAGGCACACACCAACAAACACACGCTAACTTATTTCTCTCCAAAAACAAAGCAGGTTTTTGCGTACCATCCATAACCCTGCCGTAGAGGTCATTAGTGGTTCTGAAGTACGACCCTACAGTTTTCTAGCCCGATTGCCCAACCTTTCGTCACCATATCCAAGGGCACTTGAGTATATTTTTCTTCACTTTAACTTTACGTATGCATTAGTGGGCACGCATCGTATAGTCAAATCAATTGTAAGTTATTTTTCTACTAATCATTTACAACATATTGTGTGTGATTGATTTTCATTGACATATTTTCTCCATCATGTCGTCATTGTTTGATTTCATCGATATGGGCTTGAAATTAAAGTTACAAGGTGATGAGTTAACAAAGTGGAGTGAGAACAAATACGCAGAATACCTACTTGTTCAGGAAAAAGCTGCCGAACGCGATGAAAGAGCAGCAGAAAGAGCTCTAAAACAAGCAGAGATGGAAACAGCTTTGAAACAGTCAGAAATTGAAAAGGCTGCCAAGCAAGCAGAGGCAGAAACAGCCTTGAAACAGGCAGAGATTGAAAAGGCTGCCAAACAAGCTGAGATAGACGGTGAACTTAAGAAAGCAGAAATAGCAGCTCAGAGTAAGAGAGAAGAACTTGAATTACAGTTGAAAATGAAACAACTGGACACTGAGACTGCAATGAATAAAGAGTCAAAGAAATCTGAAAGACTGGAAAAAGAAACCAGTATAAAAAGTACCAAGGTATCGTTCGTAACTATACCTCGGGTGACTGCATAGCAGCCTTTACCCAAAATTTTGAGACTTTAATGGAACATTACCAAGTTCCACTTTCGGAATGGAATATTTTATATATGAGGAGTCTATCTGGGGAACCTCTGAAAGTCATTGAAACCATCCCCAAAGACCTCAGAAAAGAGTACCATTACATTAAATCTAAAATAATGGCACATTTCATGTTAGATGAAGCAGGGTACAGAGAACAATTCAGTAAACTGAGTCCAAAATCAACTCAAACGTTCTCTGACTACCTCTGTTTAGTCCGAGACATTTTCAGCAAATGGACTTCATCAGCCAAAATTAACAAAAATTATGATAAATTAGAAGATCTCATTATTCGAGATAAAGTTATTTCTTCTATCCCATCATCTTTTTCTAAGTTCTTACAGGAGAATGAATGCACAAGTGTGGAAAGAAATGGAAAGACGTGGGTCTGCCTATTATACGGCAAATAAACAGTGTTTTACCACTGAAGCTAACTGACAGTAACTGGGTAGCAGCAGCCAACTATGAGAACAACTATAGTAGGCAAAAACCACACAGGCCTACCTCTGATAGAGTTAGTAACAATGCACTCCACTGTAAATTGTCTCACCATTTGAACGAGATGTGCGATAAAAACCCCAGGGTACCTACAAATACACAGACCATAAGTGCACTGGGTACCTACTGAAAGCTTACCCAATCGTATGGAGAGGCAACAACACCAACAAACCACAAACATAACAAATACCAAACCACAAATCGACAACCACTAAAAACCCTGAAAAACAGAAACAAAGAGTGATGTATTAAAAAAAAAAAATAAACTACTCCCCACCCAACAAAAACCTTAACACAAAAAAAACCCGCCCTAAAAAACAAGAAAAAAAAAAACCCCAATAGACTCAAAATGCAAAAACAAACAAACCAAAATAAGAAAGTGACAATTAAGAACATGAAAAAACCATACCAACAAAATAAAAATAAACATCACTCAACATGAAAAAAACAACAACAAAAAAATGAAAACAAAATCAAAAGACATAAAAAATTAACACCCATAAAAGATAAAACAATGAACACTATGCAACGCGACACAGGGCCCTTACCAAAACGAAAAAAAACTGATGAAAAACCACTAAACAACATGAACACACAACACAAAAAAAAAAAACCCAAAACCAAACCAAAAAAATCACAGAAAAATAAAAAAAAAAAAAAAAATGTAAAAAACAAAGAGCCAAACCTCAAAAAAAAACAAAAAGTTAAAAAAAATAAAACTAACTAAAAAAAAAAAACTGAAAAAAATCTCACCAACCCGACAAACTAACAATATAAAAAAAAGAAACAAAAAAACAAAAAAAAAATAAAAAAAAAAAAAACAAAAAAAACAAAATAAAAAAACAAGAGTACCACAAAATAACATAGAACACCCAACCTAATAAAAAACAATAACAACAAGTTGATCCTAAACTAAATTAAAACAAAAAAAAAACAAAACAATAAACAATAAAAACAAACCAAACAAAAACCCAATAAAATTTAAACCAAAAACCAACAAACTAAAATAAAAAAAAACACAACTTAAAAAAAACAAAATGCACAAAAAAGAATAACATAAATAACAACAATAATAAAAAACCAGCAAACTCCAAAAACACCCAAAAACTTAACAAAAAAACGCAACAACAAACCCTAAAAAAACAAAATATGAAAAACAACAACAAGTAAAACAACAGACGAACAAAAAACACACACAACAAAAACAACAAAATACAAAACAAAAAAGCACAAACTAACAAAAATGAAAAGACAACAAACAAGCAAAAAATAAAAACACAAATAAACAAAAACACAACCAAAAACACAAAAATAAATACAAACACCCCCAAAAACAACTAAGAAACCAAAAAACCCCAACATAAAACTTAAACAATCCCCAAAAACCTAAAACAACACAAAACACCCAAAAATCCAAACCAGACAACCCTATAACAAACCACACAAACCTAACATACTTGCAAAATAGGGTAAACAGAGCATGACGTAGAACGCGATCGTTCAAAAGTGCACGTAAATGTTTTTATCTGCAAGGCTTACGTCACTATCGTATGGATTGTAAGGCAGGCATATGGACCAACAAAGCCGAATGGCCGCCTTGTTCGATAGCTCAACGTCATAAGACGAAAATCCAAAAAACATCCTGTTACATGCAGCAGCTAGGCTTGTGATGTTTTAGTGCTAACAAATGTACTTCTGTATACCTTCAAATGAAATGTTACATTAACCATGCGGGCACGCCGTCTTTGCCAATGAGAAGCGAACTTGGCAATAGACTCAAATGCGTTCAGCAAAGAACGTAAAAAGTGAACATCATAAGACATGAAGACAACACCAGACTTTGTACCATATTGTAATAATGTTGTTAACATCACTCAACCTCATTCTTTATATAAAAAGGTCAATGCTCAACAAGAAAGTGAGGAATTGAACAAAACCTCAAAACTGTTATTAGGAAAATTAACATTCCATAAAGTTACATCAATGACACACTATGCACATGTGTACGCGACACAGGGTCCTGTCTTATCGGTCTTCGAAGACCTTGCTGATCCTAAAGACTACCTAGATGAGTACATCTATTGCAAAAACTGTTTCAGGGACAGTAGAGAATATCCCATGGCATGGGCCAATATAAAATCACCTTTCCTATCAGGCAGAGTAACTTGTGCTTTATTAGACAATCCATGTTGTGATTTATTAATTGGAAATGTATTGAATGTGACAGATTACATAGAGTCCAAACCTCACACAAGGCAAAAAGTTAACACCACAACAAATACTAACTTACTACCCCCTCATCATACAACAACATGATGAACAGACCAAGATACCACACCATCCAACGTGATTACCATCTCAGAACAAGAGAAACAGAAACTGGTGTGTATCCGCACAAAGGAAAGGTGCAGAAAAACAAACAATTCACAAACAGCGAAGAGCGATCACAAATTATCATGGTATACACTATACCGCCTGTACTCCTTGTTAACTACACACATAACCAAGTGCACACAGTGGATAGCTATTCTTGCACTACTGGATTGTAAATACAAAACAAATGTTTTCACAAACAGTTATATTTCCACATCATCATGACACAACACAGATGATATTACTCATGACAAACAGAAGACTTTGTTACTTATGTCATTACTGTTGAACCAATTTTTGTTACTGCCACTCATAATCTCTATGTTAATCAACTCATACGAATACCTATGCTGAACAATGTAAAACATCAGTCGTGGAATTACTGACAAAAATCAGCAACAATTAACCCTACACATTTTGAAAATTACACAAATTGCAAAAGATCATACAAACATGCACGACTACATTTCACAACTGTACATGGTGTATTATTATTGTTGAACTATTGAATGTATACACACATGTACGAGTGCAGGTTTGGAGATAGCACTCAAAATGATCTCAACATAAAATTTGAAAATCCTTTTAGAAGATTTTACCGTAACCCAGCTTTATATCCTTAGATCCAGTAACTCCAGACTGGCCTTGTCTGCCATACGACTCCTCCTATCTGACATTCTTAATATCATTCACTATACTGACGACATCTGTGTCCATACAGAGACAACGACGGAACTATAACATTGACACCTGGACAAGACGTTCTACTACTACTACTACCTAGTATCAGACAGCACTGACTAACAGTGAAGCCTTCAAAGGTGAGCATGGCTTACCAAGAGATATCATTTTTGGCTTACAGAAAATCCAATGGCTTTGTCATGACAGACAACAAAATTGTCTCCAAAATTCTAAAACTGTCACTTCCAACCAAATAAAGAAACAAGTCCGCAGTTTGTTGGGACTTTTAATTATTATAGAAACTTTATTCCTGATTTTTCAGACTGACTGAGGTTTTTTCTAACTTACTAACCAAGAATAAACCCGAAAAAGTTGTAAACGATGAATTGCCTACGAAATGCATTTGATAAAGTTTTGGCACACTTTTCTATAAGAATACACCTAATCTCATCCTTAAATTGCCCAACATTCGTTTACCTTTCAGATTGAGAACAGATGCTAGCTCCATTGCGATCGGTGCAGTCCTATTGCAGGAATACAACGGCATCCTGCATCCCGTTTTGTTTTCTATCAGAAAGAAAACTAAGACCCCGAGAGCGGGCCTGGTCCATTCCGCAATTAGAGGCATTGTCCTTAGTAGAAAGTGTAACAAGCTGTCCAGATATCTTCTAGGACGTCCACTTTATCATCGAAACTGACAACAGTCCATAAGGTATATCAATTCCCAGTACCTCAATAACATGATTGCTCGCTGGTCTTGAAGCTTCAGAATTTCAGTTTTGAAAGTTCGCCATATTCCCGGCAGAATGATACAATCGCCGACCTTTTGTCCCGTGTCCGACAGACCCAGTAAGCAATGTCTGATGCACTGTGTAATATTACACTCACCCAACACAGCC
This sequence comes from Cepaea nemoralis, assembly GCA_014155875.1. NCBI lineage: Eukaryota > Metazoa > Mollusca > Gastropoda > Stylommatophora > Helicidae > Cepaea > Cepaea nemoralis. Next base: position 1,283 of record JACEFZ010016524.1, on the reverse strand, counting down.
ACCAATGAGTGAAGTTTTTCCATTCACCTACTGTGTAAGGTCTATAAGTAAAATTGTGATACGGTTTAGAAACCGACATGTATAATATAACTTATTTTAAATCAGTCTGTAATGAGTGTATATAAATTGTGTATGTATAAATTGTGTGTTAGAATGAGAACGATATTAATTGTATATAACACACAACAACAGTGTCACAGACGCTTAAAACCACTTACCAGAAGCGAACTTTACCATTGAAGAACATTTGTGAGTGATTTTTCTTCACCGTTATATTTTACATGTGCAAATGTGGACCGAACATTGACTCCTAAACCCCCTCTGCAGCGAAGTTAATCCAAATTGTTCGACGTTTGAACATCACAAATAAGAACAGTCGAGCTTTATCCAGAAGTTTGTGAACACATCGGAAATAAGAACATTCCATCATAATCGTTGTGAAACTAAAACATCAGACACGAACTGTGGAGAACATTGTACTATCCGTTCCGCAATAAAACGGGATCATTTGTGTTCAGAAAATGTAACATCAACCAAATTTTGCGTTTCGTGTGTATTTCCGGTGTAATTTAAAAAAGTCTAGTCAACATTAGCAGACGACATACAAATTTCAAAATTTTATGACACTTGTAAAATCTTTTTGATCTATAAAATATAATATACCAATTGGGTACTTATTTATTTTGAGTAGTGTAATCTTAGAATCTATCTTGATTAATGTATTCATATTACCGACTTTTTCTCGTTGTATAGAGAAGAAACGTCAAGCAATGACGCTAAGAAATTAAATAATTATTGTAAATGTATGGAATTTCTTAAATGTCAATTACTTCCCGTTGCATTTGTTGAATTACATCAAGGGCCATAATTTGAAACATATTCATTAATTATATTGTATAGGATAGACCTTTTGTTGCTCAATATAGTTAGCAACAGCAGGTAGGGCTCCACCAAGCATGTCCTAAAAAGCTGCCAACATTGCAAACCAACGATAAGGAACTCCTGACCAAATGAGGTCAGAGTTTAAGTGTTTAATACGACCAAATACAAAGCCGTATTTCAGTCTGGCTAGATGGTTGTTGCAAAACAATCATATTATTACGTTTTTTTTTCAAATAGCTGCGAGGTAGATGCGTGAAGCTGGTGCTACTGATCTGACTGGGTATTAGTGCAATGAAGGTAACCAGCATCGGGGGGATGAAACCTGATTTTGTGTTAAAAATTGTACTTCATTTGTGTGATTCAATGCAACTTACATTTGTGATTCAATGCAACTTACATTT
>JACEFZ010016523.1:0-180105 GCA_014155875.1 Cepaea nemoralis | reverse complement strand
TACAGAACATGCTTGTTAATAATTCAATAGCAAACAAAAAAACAATTTTAAGGTTTTTTCATTTTTAAACAAAAAATTTGCTTTTTACCAACCTCTCAATGGCTTTACCCGCAAATGGAATGGTCTGCCAGCCTTTCATAATGGGTATACCCTCATATACCTTTTTTTACAGTTCAGGAAATAGGTTTTTTTTTTAAAGTATTTACTATACAGTAAAACTTTGATTAACCATCACCATCTGGACCATGGATGTGACGGATAGCATAAATCTCTTAATAAATATGTACAGTAACGTGATTTTACTGCGGGCTTGGGACGAAAATGAAAATAAAATCCTTTAAAAGTGAATAATACATACATATTGTATTTAGTTGTATGAAACAGTCAATATAAACTTCAATATAAGAGTAGTAATGTATAGAAATGTATTATAATACTATAAACCTAGTGGTCGTTGGTTTGATCTGCTTATGTGCAGATTAACCCTTTACAAGGCATAGCGTCCTTTACCGGCCGGTCTCTAAATACGAGCGTAACGTCCGATTCCGGCCGATACTATTATGCATTGTAAAAACGCGATCTCTCGGCTTTCCGACACTTCCGTCCGCTACTTTCACTTTCGCCCATAGCTTGACAACGTGGCCGCCATTTGTAAACGCGCTACAATGACTTTGAACAGACTTTTACGGACTTGTTTTGATAGTTTTTGGGAGTTTTACGCTGTTTTTCAAAATGGATTTCGGCGATTCTTCAAGTGATAGCCGAGATTTCGCTCTGTTCAATTTAAATGACATTAAAGGGCACGAAGTTGATTATTAATCGGAGCTAGATATCAGTGCAAAGCGTTACTTTGCATTAGCAGTCGTGAGTCGGACTTTAAAGAAAGTGATTATGATTCTGAAAATGTGTTTGTAAATTGCCGTATAGATGACGGAAAATCACAAACAACATGCCGTATTTCGTAAATATTTGTGTTCATATATGGATTACTGGCAACAATCACGTGAGTAACATATTCTGCATGCTTTTCCCTTCATTGTGTTGTTTATTTAACTAAAATCGGTTGACTAACACCTTATTTGTGATGTTTTTACTAACGCGACCCGAAATTTTTACAGAACCTGAAAAAATCTTGCCCGTTCAGGGCTACAAAACGGACAAGCGTCTGCCCTGTAAAGGGTTAAACAATTTTTTTAACTGGCCTGGGCTTCCAGGATGACCCATCCTAAAATGGGTGCCAGGAAATGTCTTGGGAAGTAAAGGCCGCCTGTGTGAGACTGACCGCATCACCCAACAAGTGCCGATTGGTTGACAAAATTATGGGTCTAGCACCATATGCTCATTGAGCCTTAAGGCGTAAAAAAAGTTTTCCATTTTGTTACGTATTATGTCCATATGTGTAATATTTCCATATGTGTAGGCATTTCCGGTCTAGCCGCATTGTAATAATCATACATGTGGTATTCACCCAAACATGTGTCAAGCCCACAAGGAAGCAGATCAGTAACATGTGTGTATATATGTATGTATATATATATATTGCTACTGATGGCAAAATCTTAACTAAAATAAATAAATTTAGAGTAGGAACATGGAATGTTAGGACATTAAATGAGCTAGGAAAGTTGACCAATGTTCTAAGAGAGATGGATAGCATGAAAATGAATATACTAGGCGTTAGTGAGATGAGATGGAAGGGATCGGGCAAAATTATAGCTGACAATCACACAATAATTTATTCTGGAGGGGAGACACATGAGAAAGGGGTAGGAATAATATTAGATGAAAAAACAGCCAAGTCAATTAATGGATACTGGTGTATTTCAGATAGAGTTATTATGGTAAAAATCAAAGGCAAACCAATAGACATAAATATTATACAAGTATATGCACCAACAGCAAGCAGTAGTGATGAAGAAATACAACACTTTTACGACGAAATAGAAATGGCGATGGCTCACATTGGATCACAAGAAATAAAGATAATACTTGGTGATTTTAATGCAAAAGTAGGAAAGGGAAAAATGGAGGATGTAGTGGGGAATTATGGTTTAGGTACAAGAAATGAAAGAGGGGAAAAGCTAATAGAATGGGCAAATATCAATGATATGATAATTGGAAACACATGGTTTAAACACCATAAAAGACGACTGTACACATGGATAAGCCCTGATAAGAAAATACGCAACCAAATTGACTACATACTAATTAATAAAAGATTTAGAAATGCTTTAATTAATGTAAAGACAATGCCTGGTGCTGACTGTAATAGTGATCATGTACCACTATGTGGACAAATAAAAGTAAGATTAAAAAGAGGGGAAAAAATGGTTAAGAACATGAGACTTAATAAAGAGGTTCTAAACATAGATAAAGAAATGCAAGAACAATACAGAGTGACTGTGAAAAATAGGTACAATGCAATAACTAAAATACAGAGTATAGATGAACAATGGGAAATGTTAAGGGACTCCATTCATCAAACTAGCAAAGAAGTATTACCAGAGAGAGGCAAAATAGCTAAGAAAAAATGGATGAATGAAGATATCTTAAACCTGATGGACAAAAGAAAACAGTATAAAAATGAAAAACAAGAATACGCTAAGATAAATAAAGAAATAAAAGATAAATGTGGGAAGGCTAAAGAAAGTTGGTTAAACGAGCAATGCAAAAAAATTGAATTAAATTCCATTAAAGATACAAAAAATATGCACAGACAAATCAGTGAGCTTACAGGGAAAAAAATAAGAATAAATACAGGGTGTTTGAAATCAAAAACAGGAAAGATAATATTAGAGGAAGATGCTATAATGAAGAGGTGGAATGAGTATATAAGAGAATTATATGAAGGAGAAAGGGCAGAATTAACAGAAGATAGTAACTTAGAAGGTCCACCTATTCTGAAAGAAGAAGTCGCTGACGCTATGAAACGTATGAAGAAAGGAAAAACAGCTGGGCCAGATGAAATCACAATAGAAGAATTAGAAGTATTGGGAGAATTTGGAGTAGATATATTAACCAAAATGTTGAATGATATTTACAGCAGTGGATATTTACCCAGTGATATGCTGAAATCTGTATTTATAGCTATACCAAAAAGACCAGGAGCAATTGATTGTGAAGATTTTCGTACAATTAACCTTATAAACCATATCACTAAGCTTCTACTCAGAATCATAATGAGAAGAACCAAAAAGAAAATAAAAATGGAAATTAGTGAAGAACAGTATGGATTTGTGGAAGGAAAGGGCACAAACAATGCAATTTATACATTGCGGACACTAATAGAAAGGTCAATAGAGAAACAGAGAGACATATATTTGTGCTTCATAGATTATACTAAGGCATTTGATAAAGTAAAACATGATGAACTGATTAAAATGTTGGAAGATATCAACACTGATGGAAAAGATTTAAGAATAATAAAGAATATTTACTGGAACCAAGTAGCAGCAATTAAAATGGGAAATAAAGAGGGTAGTTATGAACAGATAAAGCTAGGAGTACGACAAGGGTGTGTCTTGTCACCAGATCTTTTCTCCCTGTATAGCGAAGTAATAATGAGAGAGATCAAAGAGATGCCAGGAATACTAGTTGGAGGTTATAATATAAATAATATACGCTATGCAGATGACACAGTATTGGTGGCGGATAATTCAACAGACCTACAACAATTATTAGACGTTGTAGTAACAGAGAGTGCAAGGAAAGGACTCAACTTGAATATCAAGAAAACAGTAACAATGGTAATATCAAAGAAAATGGTGACACCAAAATGTGACATAGAAATAGAAGGGAAAATCCTTAACCAAGTTGATAATTTTAGATACCTAGGGGCATTTATAACATCAGATGGAAGATGTACAACAGAGATTAGGAGCAGAATAGGGCAGGCAAAAGCCGCATTTCATAAAATGAAGAGTATCTTATGCAATAAGTCACTGTCACTGAATGTAAGAAAGAGAGTGCTGAAATGCTATGTAGAACCAGTTTTGCTGTATGGCAGTGAATCTTGGAATGTAAATGAACAAATTAAGAAGAAATTAGAAGCAACAGAGATGTGGTTCCTGAGACGAATGTTGCGAATTCCTTGGACTGCCAGAGTAACTAACGACGACTGACTGAAACAGGCTAATGAAACTAGAACATTATATACAACAATAAGACAGAGACAAACAGCTTTCCTCGGTCATGTGATGAGAAGAGAGGCATTGGAGAACATCGTAACAACTGGAAAGATCGAGGGGAAGAGAGGCAGAGGTAGACCAAGAGAAGTGATGCTGGATGGATTGAGACGGTGGCATGGAGGAATATCAGCAGCAGAGTTGATCCAGAAAACCAAAGACCGAGATCTATGGAGAGCCATGAACGCCTACGCCAGCCGGCACGGCACTTGATGATGATGATGATATATATATATATATATATATATATATATATATATATATATATATATATATATATATATATATATATATATATATATATATAGTTTCATGTAGAGTTTTCCATGTAGTTGTATCATTATGTGTTTGGGAGCTGATGAAGGTCTTGGCTGCAACATTCATTTTGTCACTTGTAAAGCTTATTGATTCTACTTCCCGTATTTTGGTGATTCATTCCTCAGCTTTTCATCTCAAATGGTACAGAATTCAGCATGTATAAAAATAATCTTCCTCCTCCCACAAAACAACCCCATATGACATCTTGAGAAAGGATACAGGTACAACCAAAGTTTCCTGGTAGCCAACGTCCATCACGAGGCCAATATTGCTTCCTATGGTCAGCATTGACAAGAGATGACTAGGTGCAAACAACACCGATCCCACCTTAAAACGATTACATGCTATACTTGCATTTTCTCATAGCAGAATCAAGCAATCAATCAACAATGTTCATGAAATAAATTTACATTTTCTCATAGCAGAATCAAGCAATCAATCAACAATGTTCATGAAATAAATTTACATTTTCTCATAGCAGAATCAAGCAATCAATCAACAATGTTCATGAAATAAATTTACATTTTCTCATAGCAGAATCAAGCAATCAATCAACAATGTTCATGAAATAAATTTACATTTTCTCATAGCAGAATCAAGCAATCAATCAACAATGTTCATGAAATAAATTTACATTTTCTCATAGCAGAATCAAGCAATCAATCAACAATGTTCATGAAATAAATTTAGATTTTCTCATAGCAGAATCAAGCAATCAATCAACAATGTTCATGAAATAAATTTACATTTTCTCATAGCAGAATCAAGCAATCAATCAACAATGTTCATGAAATAAATTTAGATTTTCTCATAGCAGAATCAAGCAATCAATCAACAATGTTCATGAAATAAATTTACATTTTCTCATAGCAGAATCAAGCAATCAATCAACAATGTTCATGAAATAAATTTAGATTTTCTCATAGCAGAATCAAGCAATCAATCAACAATGTTCATGAAATAAATTTACATTTTCTCATAGCAGAATCAAGCAATCAATCAACAATGTTCATGAAATAAATTTACATTTTCTCATAGCAGAATCAAGCAATCAATCAACAATGTTCATGAAATAAATTTAGATTTTCTCATAGCAGAATCAAGCAATCAATCAACAATGTTCATGAAATAAATTTACATTTTCTCATAGCAGAATCAAGCAATCAATCAACAATGTTCATGAAATAAATTTACATTTTCTCATAGCAGAATCAAGCAATCAATCAACAATGTTCATGAAATAAATTTACATTTTCTCATAGCAGAATCAAGCAATCAATCAACAATGTTCATGAAATAAATTTAGATTTTCTCATAGCAGAATCAAGCAATCAATCAACAATGTTCATGAAATAAATTTAGATTTTCTCATAGCAGAATCAAGCAATCAATAAACAATGTTCATGAAATAAATTTAGATTTTCTCATAGCAGAATCAAGCAATCAATCAACAATGTTCATGAAATAAATTTAGATTTTCTCATAGCAGAATCAAGCAATCAATCAACAATGTTCATGAAATAAATTTAGATTTTCTCATAGCAGAATCAAGCAATCAATCAACAATGTTCATGAAATAAATTTAGATTTTCTCATAGCAGAATCAAGCAATCAATCAACAATGTTCATGAAATAAATTTAGATTTTCTCATAGCAGAATCAAGCAATCAATCAACAATGTTCATGAAATAAATTTAGATTTTCTCATAGCAGAATCAAGCAATCAATCAACAATGTTCATGAAATAAATTTACATTTGAAGGTTAACTATTTACAATTTCTATATATATAAATATGGAGCCGCAATGGTATAGTGGTTAGTGAGTTTGCTTCCCAAGACAGTGGTCCAGATTCAATCTCCATCAGCGGCAGATTATATTTTCCAGCCAGTTGAGCTGAGTCAAGAACTGACAACTTAGCACTTGTGACATTCCCATACACACTTCGTCCTCATCTTCATCAATCAGCGAAGAGTCCAGATACTAATGGTATCAGCTGCAATTTGATTATGTGTCTGTCTGGTCTTTCCTAAGTGTACTGGGGGTTGACAAGATCTGGTCACTCCCTGCCACATAATTCTCTCCAGACAATAACGGTGCATCTGTTCTTCCACACTATACATATAGTTCCAAAGAGCCAGCACCCACCCACTCACCACCCCCCCCCCCCGCACACACACCGCCATCCCCCCCCCCCCCCACACCCCCCCCCCCCCCACACCCCCCCCCTTGCAAAATAAAATCAGAAGCTATCAATTTCATGGAAATTCAATAAGAACTGCAAATTTTCCACAAACCTCATAATGCTTGAACAAGACTTTGGCCAGTGTTTCTCTGAAATCTGAAGGACACAGCAGAGATTCGACAACCACAACCCGACGATCTTTTGGAGTTACCAGCAGCTGTCTGGTGATGATTTGTGAAATACTTAGTGTGAGTTAAGTAACTCATGACAATTCTTACATAAGAAAAGAGCAACTTTAATCAGTAATAACAATTATTATGTGCTCAAATACTACCATTATGTCATTACTTAGAACAAAAAAAATATAAATCAGGTACAAAAAAAAACAATGTTACAACCATCAAGCTCTTCAACATGAATGATAGAACTGGATACAAGCAGCTCTTCCTGAATGAATGTTTACTGGCTAGGATCGTTTTATTTTTAAAAAAAAAAAAAACCAAATGTTTTCCCCCTAATCTCAAACTTTACCCAAGAAAAATTATTACTAGTTAATTTGTTAAAATTAGTTAAAATCTTCAACATGAATGATAGAACTGGATACAAGCAGCCCTTCCTGAATGAACGTTTACTGGCTAGGATTGTTTTATTTTTTAAAAAAAATGTTTTCCCCTAACCTCAAACTTTACCCAAGAAAAATTATTACAAGTTAATTTGTGCATTGAACTGAAAGACACAAGAGGGGAAGGAAAGGTTGGAAGGTTGGGGGGGGGGGGGGGGGGGGGGGGGGGGTTTAAAGACAGGCAGATACCTGCACATACTTCACACAGATTGAGAGATAAACCAAATATTAATTCCAACCAACAAGAATACAATTTTGGACAAAATATAACTCCATAAAAAGTTCACTAGCTGTTCACATAAAAACACTTCTTTGTCTTCTGCCTTGTATCCCAATGGAGCAAATGCCCTCAACAAGCTGGCGCCCAGCCATCTAACCTTGTCCATCTCTTTCAGCTTCTTCCATGTCCTCCCCACACTAGTCGTCTCTGTCTCAAATTCTTGTTCCTGAGTTTCGTGTGTCCCCCTCTATTTCGTCGGCCCTATAAGTTATTGACAAGGATCTTTCCACCTGTACCACACCATCACCAGGCTGTCTATGTGTGTGTCCCACACAGACAAGCATTCCCTTCCTTCCCTTCTCACTTTCCAGTTCAATGGCATTGGTTTAGTTTTCTCCATAAGCTCTGCATTACTGATTCTGCCATCATCATCATCATCCAGTGCCTTGGGCAATCATGCCTCTCCACAAATTCTGATCGCCAATGTCATAAATCATTTTGTGTGTTGACTTCCTTCCGTGCCTTGACACAAGACTGTCAAGAATCTTCTCACGCTGACTTCCTCTATCTCTCTTTCTGCAAATCTTTCCGGTTGTCACGACATGTTCCAGTTTTTGTCTTCTCATAACGTGGCCAAAAAACGATGACTGCCTCTTTCTGATGTTTATGATAGGTTTTCTTTGCGACTCAGCTTCCCATAAGACGTCCTGATTGCTCACTTTGGTTTTCCAAATAATTTTCAGCATTCTTCAAATTTCATAAGGCCATGAGAAAGTTCATCTTACCTTTATTTTCTTATTTCAATATATCCACAGCGCTACCTACATATGTTGAAAATACTTACCTAAATATAATAACATGCAGCAGTTCTTTGAGGGTCTCATACAGTTCACTTGAGCTTCTGTAGTCCCATACTTTTGTCACCTAAAACAACAAAGTATTCACATAAAACAGTCTCTCCCTGCCAATCATTGTTAGTTACTCTGACAGTCAAAGATAGTCACAACATTCATCTCAAAGATCACATCTCTGCTGCCTACAAGCTCTTCCTAATTTGTTTGTTCACATTCCAAGATTCACTGTCACACAGCTGAAAGCCTCAATATAACCAGACACTAATGATAACACCAAAACCAACAAATGAACACCTAATGGGTGGTATGGTTAATATCCAGCCAGCAGCCTTTACGTCCCAGAACATTTCCTGCTGCCCATTTTAGGCCGAGTCAACCTGGGAGCTGAGGTCAATTTTAAACTCTGCCTCAATAGGGATTCAAACACATGAGTGAGCATATAGGTAAGCCAAAGTAAAACACCATCAGGTGCCTCAAAACCACACATTAGAAGGTTGAATGATTACAATAAATTTAGTTGCAATAACAGTATTTTTTTTAACGCTCGCTCGCTTTGAACTCAAGTGAAGTCCATACACACTATTTATAATAGTACTGGACTGAATTTTGCGTGTGGATTAGCTTTCCTTATTAACAGTGTCCCTCGCCATCAGGCAAACCCACTCCGACTTCAGAGATACTTGTAACTTACGTCCCCAAATCAAGGACAACAGGTCAACATTTTAGTCCAGCTTTCCAGTGTAGGGGCTGAACCGCTTACCTCGGCATCAGCACACAGGATGCTTAAGAACACACGTTCTTACCCATTCAGCCATGCTGACCTGCTAACAGTATTATAAAGCACTGCTGCTTATAATGAAGAATTACTTACCACCCCAGTTCTTGTGTTGGTGACCTTGCTAGGGATGATGCACCTTGGCCCTGTCTCACCAGCAAGTCCACATCTGAATAAACAAAGTGCACATTAACCTCTGATTATGACCTTCAGAAGCACAGCAATTTATTGCTTCTACACTGTTCTACACAGATCCCGGCGATTTGGCAGCAGACTGCCTTGCATTGGATTTTTTATAAAATGGTATGGGTTGCTGGACATTCAGAAATCAACGGCAAACTACTGAACGTAAACTTGCCAAGAGATCACAAACAGCTAAAAAGGGCTGGGGTTGACTCTGACATCCTGTAAAGGATATGCAACTAACACTGTTTAACTCTGAATTCATGTCATACCAAGTAAAGCATCATATGTTTACTGGTTACTCCATACATGACATGTTCTCTAAACAACTTCTGATGTATTCAGGATGCTTTGATGGTCATTTTTATGAAGTTACAGATTATGTGTAGCTGTTCCAAGGACCGATAGAGTGAGTTAGTAACTGTTCCAGACAGCCATAGTAGTTTTTCCCTTAAAAAGGCTTAAAAGACATCATTGCACTTAGTTTTATCCCATATATATCGGTCTCTTTCCACATGGCAGCCTGTCAAAAGTCATACAAAGCATGAAATCAGTAGCTCCAGCAAAGACCCCTAGGAGTCTCAGAGAAAACTGCACTAATGAACCAAATAAGGGAGTTTGGAATCAAACCCACAACCTTCGCAGCATGAGAGAAGTAGCTTAACCACGTTGCTACTGAGACCCTCTTTTTCCCCTGATGTTTGAGAAGACAGTGCAAGACACATGCAGAGAAAGTGGTTGATAATTTCACAAAGGTGAGAACAATATCTTCAGTGGTGCACATTGTGGAATGAAATGCTTTGCAAGGCCATTAATTCTAGCATGCACTGTTCAAAACTTTTTTTTTTCTGCTAATGGCATAGATACTGACTTTTGATTGGGGCCTTTTAATCAAACATATGACCTACTGTTCCCTTTGCTTATCAGGTTTCTATTGTTTTTGTTTTTTTTCTGAAAGTCTGCTGGACTGTTTTTGTACTACAAGGGGTGCCCCATTGCTGTCTTGGTTGCACCCCAGTTGCAAGCATCAGTAAGCAGATACACCAGATGAGAAGACAGCAGACAAACCAGTTGCAAAGACAGCAGACAAACCAGTTGAGAAGACAGCAGACAAACCATTTGAGATGACAGCAGACAAAGCAGTTGAGATGACAGCAGTAAGCAGACAAACTAGTTGAAAAGATAACAGTCAGCAGGCAACCAGTTGAGAAGATAGCAGACAAACCAGTTGAGATGACAGCAGTAAGCAGACAAACTAGATGAAAAATAACAGTCATCAGGCAACCAGTTGAGAAGATAGCAGTCGGCAGACAAACCACTTGAGAAGACAGCAGCTGGGTTGTCAGAAGACATTAATTGGCACACAAACTAGTTGAGATGACAGCAGTCAGCAGGCAAACCAGTTGAGAAGACAGGAGTCAGCAGAAAAGTCAGTTGAGTTTAGAAGACAGCAGTCAGCAGACAAACCAGTTGAGAAGATAGCAGTCAGCAGGCAAACCAGTTGAGAAGATTTTAGCAGTCAGCAGACAAACCAGTTGAGATGACAGTAGCCAGCAGACAAACCAGTTGCGTTGAGAAGACAGCAGTCAACAGACAAGCCAGTTGAGTTGAGAAGACAGCAGTCAGCAGGCACACCAGTTGAGTTGAGAAGACACTTTTGACAGCAGTCAGCAGACAAACCAGTTGCGTTAAGAAGACAGCAGTCAGCAGACAAAACCGTTGAGAAGAAGACAGCAGTCAGCGGGTAAACCAGTTGCAGCATCAGTCAGCAGACAAACCAGAGTTTAAAAGACTGCAGTAGCAAATGTTATTTATGAATCTGATCTATTTTTAAAATTTTGTTTAAATTTTAAAAAAAAAAGTAAAAAAAATTAAAATTTTTTATAAAACAACACCGGGGTTTCCCAAAATTTTTTAAAAATTACTTTTTTCTCTTTATACTTTTAAAAAAGGGGCCAATAGAAGCCCCATCTTCCGCAAAATAAACGCACTTCGGGGCAAAGGGGCAAAAATTTTTTTTTTTTTTTCAATCTTTTTTTTGAAATCGTTTTACGTTTTAATTGATGTAATTTAAAAATGTTTTTAATTTTTTCAAATTTGCCCAATATTCATATTCGGGAATTTTAGTTAACGCAGGGTTTTTTTTTAAAAAAAAAAAGTTAATTTTTTTTAACTTTTCCCTTAAAAAAAAATGGGGGCCGTATTGATTCGTACAAAATTTTTTAAAATTATGGTTAATATTAGAAGTTCAAGCATTTTTAAATTTCTCCAAAAGAATTCGGTATTTTTGTTGATCACAGATTTTTGAAAAAAAAAAAAGGTAAATTTTTCCTCAACGCCCCTTTAATAAAGGCTTTATAAACACCCGGTTTCAAAAATTTTTTTAAAATTGATGGTAAAAGAATTTTTAATTCATTTTAAATTTGATTATTGTAGGGGGAACATGCTTAACACATTTTTAAGACAAAACTTGTCAGTGTTTTAAAATTTTTTCTCGGCTAACCCCAGTTTTTCAAAAATTTTTTTAAAAATAAAAAAATGTTTTTAATCATTTTTAAAAGACCCAAAAAATATGAAAACATCCTTGCCAATACTTATACCTTCATAGAGAGGCATACTAGATGTAAGAGCAACAAATACGGCAAATTGAACACCGCTACTTCAACGTACAACGGTCCCTACTCCTCATCAACGGAATCAATACATCCTCTCACTTCTGAAACTCTCGTGGTTTACGTCATCAACTAATGTGATGGTAGTCACAGACGTGTTTGAAAATTGTTTCGTGCATGTTAAGCCCACGAATTTATTTTACGATATATCTTGAAAATCAGAATTAATACACGCAAAATGTTACGTTAATAATATAAAACGTTAAATCTATTTTAACTTGCAATTTTAAAACATATAAGCTGCCCTGTTATATGAATTAGCGATAGACAGACGTGGCTTCACGGTTAATGTTTTTAACTAATTGCAGCAGAAGTGCAAGGGCCCAACTTCAGAAGTAGTTCTCCCAAACAGGAAATTCCACAGCGTAATTCTTGTTTGTGATCGAGAGAGGAATCGCTGAAATGGTAAATATCTGTAAATAAAATACCTCAACGCTACTTTTAGTTTGATGAGGTCTAATATAATAGATACAACCAGTTATTTTCGTATTATTTCATCATGAAAAGTTGATTGTACACAAGAATCCGTGTTGACTCATTCATTGAAGTTGAAGTTGTTTAGTTGTTGAGAGGAAAAGCCATGGCATCCACCACAATAGGAATTTTAAAGGACAACGCCCTTTGATTTCAAGGAGCTGGTATATTTGATTTGTTTTCGTCTCGGAGCTTTTTAGAGAACAGAAAACATGTTTTTCAATTTATACAGGAAAAAAAATAAGCAACGAAATGCATCACTACAACTACAAATTAAATAGTACAAAAAATTATATGGGAGGAAAAAAAAACACATTCCACTGTTGACTGTTGTTACTGTTTTACTTACTACTAGTAACTCCCAAACTAAAACAGTAACACCACTTACAATAAAAAAAACACAATACTGACATCAGTAATGATAATATCATCTTCAACAAGTGCAGTGTCATCAGCTTTACTTGCAGTGTTCAGTCTTAGTGTCTTATGATGGTATGATCATCAACAATGACTCAAGAAAACGTCAACAATAACTGTAACAATAATGTCATTGCATAGCAACAGTCATCACCGCTACCATAAGCTCTCTATTGTTGATGCTCAGAGGTTCAAAATGGAGGTACCAACAGGAAAGTACTGCCATAACTATGATGCTGAAATTAAGGCAATATGGATAGCACCAGAGATATTACTAAATACCAGCCAACACAACCCTGTGGTGCTATTTTGTTGTTGTTGCATATCCCTTGCAGGACGTTGCAGTCAACACCAGCATTTTTCAAGTGCTGTTTATGTACTAGGCAAATTTTACGTTCAGTAGTTTGCCATTGCTTTCTGAACGACCGGCTCCCATACCAACACGTTATAACACAACGCGACACGTCCTGCTGCACAAATCGGTCACGGCTGTGTTTCTAACACCTGGTAAGTGGTTCATGAACCGCATTCACAAGGGAGAAATTGCCAGTACTAAGAACATCATTTTCTGAACTTAACAGTCAGCTTAAGGTCACCATACAGTGGATACTATCCCACTATGGAGCACCCAGAAACGGGAGAGCTGATCAATTAGCTAAGGAAGGGGCAAAAGAAGAACAGCCTGATGTGCCCGTTACATACCACCAAAAGAAAAGAATGATCAAATCAGTCAGAAAGCCACCAAACCCTTGCTCAAGATGACTACCACGTTTTGGACAGACCAGAACAAGCCATTATTCTGTGTCTCAGAACGGGACACAATAGATTACGCAACCACATGTATACAAAATTCAAGATTGGTGAATCAGCCATGTGCACATGTGGATTGGCATTGCAGACAGCAGAGCACATACTCCAAGACTGCCCAAAATACAACATATCTAGGCAAACCTTCTGGCCTAGAGAGATGACAGTGGAAGATAAACTCTATGGACCGCTGTGTGAACTAAAAAAGACTAGTTAAATTCATACAAAAGACAACATTGCGGTTATTGACATATTTCAAGAGAACGAAAGAAGAAGAAGAAGAAGTTTATGCCCGGTGCTTACATCGTGATCATCCACAATTGTAGAAAAACATCTCCTTTACCTTCACCAAAAATAGCAATTAACACAACGTCAATTTTGAGGTTTAAACAACCCAAATGCTAGTACATCAGACTTAGGAGTTAAAACTAGGTGTTCCAGAGCAATTAAATTCTGTTTGATTGTTCCAGATGTCGTGTATAGGCATATAACATGTGTAATACACATCCAGTTTAGACTATAGGCAACAAAAGGGCACCAATTGAGTCTCTTGAAGTTACGTAACCATAAAAAAACATGAGAAGAAAACACTTCTTGAAATAAACATGTAAAACAGTGCCCTGAAATATCTGGAATTAATCAAGTGAAGCTTAAAGTAAAGTATGTCTATACATATACTTTTGGGGATTTGCAAAATATCATTAATGATGAATAGTTTGTTCTGGCCAACATGGTGTGTAGGCAGGTGGGCCATTAAACATTGGAGATCTGATTGTCTCCGGGCATGGTTTCCTAGTGCATTTTCCCATGTTTGAACTTGAACAACCCATTTCTTTGCCCAGCTAGTGAGTTGTGTGCTTGGTGTGACACTCTAAGCTGTGAGTTTCTTTAAGAATACTCTTTGTTGTGTCTACAGTGGTTTTGTTGTGAAAAGCAGATTCAGAAAATGGCGGACTAGTTGCTAGTACTCCAGCGCTGCCTTATTCAGTAATGCTTGTGTGGGCTACTTTTATGTGTTCAGACTGCTATCTTCTTTGACATTGAACTGCATCAGTTATCAGTTGGGGTATCTTCATTGCACTCCGGACAGGTCCATAGGTGCTCAGATCCTCCCCCAGCATATGCATCAGCGCTCTGTAGCTAATAGTGCTAGTTCTGTGCTGGGTGACAAGGCACCTCGTTTTCCCGATGTATCTGTCGTGTCTGACCATGCCAATTCTTACTCCCAAGTCTTCCATCTTGGACAGCGATGTGGATTCAAGTGAAGGATGGCTTTTTGTCGATGCTCTGGGGATTTGGTATTATCAGAGCTACTGTTTCCTTTACAAGTTCATATGGGCCTCAAGCATTGCTTGTGGTTTTCATTGGCATAGAAATGGAGCAATTATGGGGCTGCTGATAACCAGTAGGATTCATCGTAGAGAGCACTGCTGCCTCCAGAGCACTCACATGTGCAGCAGAACATGAACTCAAGCAAGTGATAATCATATCAGACTCATTAACATGCTGCAGAAAATGTAACCAGCGGTCTCCACTCCAAATAGATAGACAGCATTTGGAAGACATGATTGACATCACTTACCTGGATGTATGCATCAGGACATGCCGGGGTTAAAGGTAATTAACGTACAGACCCACGTGGAAATAATGTACCTGTACACAGGGGGAGAAGCATGGACAGGGCTAACATAATCACTGCAGTGTGGACTCATTGGCAGATACTGTCGAGATTCTGACACTAGCCCATTTACATGAACAGGGGGTGAAGCCTGGTCGGGCACGTTAATGCCGCCCTCAAGGGAAAGAGAAGATACCAGTGAGCAGAAATAATTTCGGATGACTGCTGCATCGGAAGACATGCATGCGAATGCCCAATGTGCAGTGACATCATTCAACATAAAAGTTAGTCGCTTATCCTTTACAGGACGTTGCAGTCAACCCAGAATTTTTTTTTTCTGTTTGTGATGTCTTAACAAGTTTACATTCAATACTTTGCTTTCTGAATGACTGACACCCATACCATTCAGTGAAAATACCAACGCGAGGCGGTATGCTGCCAAATCTCCTGCAGCTGTGTTTCGAACATGGTATACGAGTTTACGAACTGCGTCCGTAACCCTTAGCTAACGGAGCCAGCTCATTCACATAGCACACCATAATATAATTATGGGGCTATAAAGTTGGTACTGTGCGTCTATGACAGTTTGTTCTTAAATAAATGGTTGCTGTAAAGTTGGAACTGTATGACTACAACAATTTGTTCCTAAAAATAACATGAAGATAATAATCTATTAAAAACTATACAATCTGTTACAGTAATGCTCAAACTAGCTTTCATTTTAATCATACATTCTAACTGGTAATGTTATCTGTTCTGGAAGTGTAATAGAATTCAAACATTGTACCATAAAATTACATGACACTGGTATTTTAATTGTTGTTTCACTTTTTTCTCTGATTCTTAGGCCAAGCATCCTTTAAAGCAAGAAGGTAAATAATTCTATTATAGCGTGACTTTCCTCCTGTTATAAAATGTCATGTAAACAACGTTGGCTTTCATGTATTCTGACATTGTAAAGTAAAAGTAAAAGATCCTTTAAATGTCTTGAGGCATATTGGGTTTATGGTGCTAGGCCCTTATTTTCATTGACCAATTGACACCCAATTGGTCATGTAACTGTCATCTATTGCCTATAGTACCTTACAGTGTAAGCCTGAGGAATTAAGGCCGCCTGGCTAGTGCAATCGCCGCAAACTGTGCAGATTAGGATTCCGACAGAAAAAAATCCACACCTTACCGAGAATTTGAACCTGGGTCTCCTGAAGGAGAAGCCTGTGTTCTTGTTCTTAGCCACTTGGCCAGCCCCTCCTCACCCAATGGTGATTCGGTCCATTTCACGCAGGCCATCTTTACTTCACAGGAAATTTTCTAGTACCTATTATAGGCTGGGTCGATCTGGGTCCCAGATCCATTTTTTTAAAATCTTTCATTGCTTAGATTTGGTCACTTGATCATCTTCATGCTGGTCAGCCCCAGCCTTTTCTTCCTAGAACCATGCCTGTATCAATATTCTTTGTAACCACTGTGAAGTTTAATATGGCGACAGTGTTTCTTACTCTTCTGTGTGCACCTTCAGATGTCCGTGTGAATGTATCCAAAGAAATCAACTGTCAGTTTGACCTTGTCAACATCTCCATAGAGTTTGAAAAGTATATCAGTTTCTGCGACATGACGCTGCTTGTGAGCCAGTTTTCTTCGATGTTCATGTGTTATAAAATTTCAGGATTTTTCTTCTTTTCAGTCCAAGATATTCTATGAAGTTTTCTGTAACACTTGAGCTCAAAAGCCCCAATTTTCTTTTTTAGTGTTTGCATATGGTTCATGACTCACATCCATATGTTGCCACCGGGAAGATGCTTGTTCTCAACAATTTTTCGTTAACTTGCTTGCTATTGTTTAACCACAGGTTCTTAATGCTGTTTAATCTCTGCATTGCTACGCCAGCCTGTGTCTAACTTGCTTTTGAAACAATTCTCACTGTTGTTGATTATATTCAAAGTAGTGTATGGAAGGTTATCACTGAGGAAAAAAAATGGCGTAAACTTAAATCAATTGAATTTTACTGTTTGTTTTTGTCATAAATGAGCCTATGCTGTGGCAAAGGGATTATAAACGTGACTCGTATGCTGCCATACCGTGTTCAAAACACAGCTGCGTGCAGTTTGGAAGCATACTGCCTTGTGATTGTTTTCATACAATGGTATGAGCATCAGTTGTTCAGAAACAATGGCAAACTACTGACCATAAACTTGCCTAGTAAATCACAAATAGCCAGAAATGCAGAGGTCGGCTGCGACGTTCTGTGAAGGACATGCAACTAACTACTAACTATCAGTAAATATGAGAATAATTTTGCTAATAAATTTCTATAACATTTATGTTGCAGAGCTTCAAGAAGCATTCACAATGAACTGTTCTCCTGATAACACAATTCCTTTAAGCAAGTTGGGCGCAGTCATTCGATCCCTTGGTCGTGCCCCAACGGAAGCACAGTTACAAGCCTTGATTAAAGAGTTTCAGAGCAAAGGTATGCTTATGGGATCATGGACATCAGATATAATGTGCTTTTAACATTTATGTTATGACCTTGGTTGAGTTACTATTGTCAATAGGGGCCTGTGCTGATAATGTCATGAGCGCTGTCAGACAAGGGTTTGATGCCTGCGATCATTCGTCAGCTGCCTACAAAGAAAAAGACTAGGCACCTTTTCTGCCATGCATTGAGACCTACACAATGTGATGGCCCTAGCACATCACAGACCCATTCCTTCTGGACATGTTTATATATATATATGTGTGTGTTTATATGTTGTGTTTTGTGTATTTGTTTGATGATGAAGGCTAGTTGCCGCAACGTCCTACGTTTTCCGTAATTGTGTTCTATAAAGCTGCATTACTTTGTTTTATTTTATACTGAAAATTTAAAGAATACCACGGATGAACAGAAAAATTAATGAGACAGTCCTTCAAAATATTTAATTTAAAATTTAATTTAATTTAATTGACTAGAAAAGTTTGACTGAGACAAGATTTTTAGACACATTATAAGAAGAAATAAACTTGAAAACATTGTGACAGCTCACAAACTTGATGGGAAAAGAGCAATGAGAGGACAAAGAGATCAAGACCTATATGACTTGACCACATGACATAATGGAGACAAGAACGCAGGCCTGATCTAAGACTGGTGCTCATGTAAGGTAGCCAACTATGACTACCTATCAGCATAACACGTGAGGATGATAAATATGTGACTGTTCTTATTTGAAATAAAGTAGCAAACATCGGGGGATGGGGTGGTTTAGAGGCTTCGTCTCTGCCTCTAACTGGCAAAGACCAGGGGCAAATCAAGTGGCCTTCTTCTCTTGCCCTTTATTCGCCAATAGAGCATAGGTATTCAATCAGCTCACATAAAACTGCCCAATCTTTTGTTGTCTTTTGCAACTCTCGCCATGTTCCTCTCTCTCTGTGTAATCCATCTCTGTCGTTAATTCTCTTCTCTGTGTTGTTAGATTTCCCACTAATTTGTTCACCCTGTGTGTGTCATGTCTGTCCCTGTGTGTCATGTCTGTCCCTGTGTGTCATGTCTGTCCCTGTGTGTCATGTCTGTCCCTGTGTATGTCATGTCTGTCCCTGTGTATGTCATGTCTGTCCCTGTGTGTGTCATGTCTGTCCCTGTGTGTCATGTCTGTCCCTGTGTATGTCATGTCTGTCCCTGTGTGTCATGTCTGTCCCTGTGTATGTCATGTCTGTCCCTGTGTGTGTCATGTCTGTCCCTGTATGTCATGTCTGTCCCTGTGTGTCATGTCTGTCCCTGTGTGTCATGTCTGTCCCTGTGTGTGTCATGTCTGTCCCTGTGTGTGTCATGTCTGTCCCTGTGTGTGTCATGTCTGTCCCTGTGTGTCATGTCTGTCCCTGTGTGTCATGCCTGTCCCTGTGTGTCATGTCTGTCCCTGTGTGTGTCATGTCTGTCCCTGTGTGTGTCATGTCTGTCCCTGTGTGTGTCATGTCTGTCCCTGTGTGTGTCATGTCTGTCCCTGTGTGTCATGTCTGTCCCTGTGTGTCATGTCTGTCCCTGTATGTCATGCCTGTCCCTGTGTGTCATGTCTGTCCCTGTGTGTCATGTCTGTCCCTGTGTGTCATGTCTGTCCCTGTATGTGTCATGTCTGTCCCTGTGTGTGTCATGTCTGTCCCTGTGTGTGTCATGTCTGTCCCTGTGTGTGTCATGTCTGTCCCTGTGTGTGTCATGTCTGTCCCTGTGTATGTCATGTCTGTCCCTGTGTGTCAAACATAGTGTCTAATTTTGGCATGCATTTGCATCAGATTTGCTTCCTCTATACAGGTTCCTTCTAAGGTAATTGGCCCTATCTACTCAAGAGAAGTTTTCCTTCCAGGGTAATGGGCCCTATCTACCCATAAGAAGTTTTCCTTCCAAGGTAATGAGCCCTATCTACCCACGAGAAGTTTTTCTTCCAAGGTACTGGGCCCTATCTACCCATGAGAAGTTGTCCTTCCAACAATGTTGGTAGGGCGGCGGCCTTATGGCCTTCTCTTGGTGATTTCCAACAGCCATGCGATTGTTAACTTGCACAACTTATACACGGGATGCCCTGTTGTTTCCCCTGCCTCTAACTGGAGAAGATCAGTTGCAAATCAAGCTGTCTTCTTTGTTCACCTTGTATCCCTCACTGGGGCAGAGGCTGCATGTCCTGTCCCATATAATTCATGCCTGTCTTCAATTCTCTTGCTTGTGTGTTCTTAGGTCTCCCACTAATTTGTTCATCTTGTGGATTCTAGACAATGGAATGTCTAGCTATACTATCCTCAGGTTTCTCATCATGTGTCCAATTCAATGCCAGTGTCTTTTCCTCATCTCTTGATTCACTAGTATCTGTTTATTTCTCTCAATGAGCTCGACATTGGTGAATAAGTCATGCCATTTTTGTCCTAGTATCCTGCGCAGGCAATCAAGCTATGTCTTTTTGCAAAATAAGAAACTTGAGAATATTATAAACCCTGGACAGTTGGCTGAATAGGCCATAGCCCATATTACATTTCAAAAGCAGAAAACCTGCACACAAAGAAGAATATTTATAGCAAGTGTGGTTCTTGTATTGATACATTTGGATCTTTGCTACAGATTTCATGCACTGAGTGATCTGTAGGAGGAGACAAGTGCTTTAGAAGTTATCTATCCAGTGAAGGTGATCCTCTACAAACTAACCAACAAACATTGGACAGATAATTGTCTGACAAAGTAAAGTGTACTATTTATGTAAGAAGCTAGTACCACAGCCGGTCTCCCTGGCGTAGGAGTTAACATCTCTCTCCGTAATCCCGTATATTCTCGTGAGTAACGCAGCTGCGCGAGAATCGGCAGCGGTTCGCGCCATGCTGGTAATTTATGGGGGTATGTGAGCCGGTCGCTCAGAAAGCAGTGGTAAACTACTGAGCGTAATCTTGCCTAGTACATCAACATTCATTCATTCAGTAGCATGCCCTTTGTAGAACCTCGCTCCCATACATACCTTCCGGAAAACCTCTCGATCATAAGCAAGATGTCCCACGTCCGATACACCCATCTGGAGAGCATCCGCCACATCCTGCACCCATCTTCTCTTTGGCCTTCCTTTTCCTCTCTTCCCAGGCATATACCCCTCCATTATTGTTCTCTCCAAACTTTCGTGATGTTTCAAGTGACCCAAATTTTCTTTGTTTTATCGTTTTTAACAGCCAACCTTCTTCAATATTCAGCTCTTGAAATATTAATGCATTTGTTCTATTCTTTACAGTACATCAACAGCAGCTGAAAAATGCTGGTTTTGACTGCAACGTCCTGTAAGGGAAAAGCAACATTAAAAAAAAAAAAAAAGTACCACATACTCAATATGCATCAAAGTATGCAAAACGTCCATTACTTTACTTACTGGTAATTAGGTTGCATAGAGACTGATCCTTTCTGAGTCAGGAAGATTGCAGAAAAGGGTCCATTACTTTACTTACTGTTAATTAGGTTACATAGAGATTGTGTAACAGTGTAGGTATAATTGGGGTCTATTGGAAAACTCCGATACAGCACGATTGAGCATTGAGACTGAAAGGCGTGGGAGATGCTCAATCGTGACGTATTATGTTGTTATAGCAGTAAACATCCGATAGCCCAGCTGAGAAGACGCGGCCTGTCGTCTTGAGAATAAAATATAAAACTTTGTACCAACTCGACTCTAGTTACTTCCTTTGTCACTGTTACAGGGAGTAATTAATGGTGCCCTCGACCGAGGATCTGAGGTTGATCTAGGCCGGCCAACAACAAACAACAAAAAAACTATCCACTGACGGCATGCTGTAAGAAATATTATGAAGATAATAAATCATGGCCTATCACGCGAAGTACTCAAGAATCAGGAGCCGTGGCTGAACTGAATCATTTACAAGGGGCCTAACCTGGCCGTTGCCTGAACCTTGCCACTTTCAAGATTTAATCAGAAGTCAGAGCTCGTTCAAGGTCAAGTCGTCAATGGCCGTAACTACGCGAAGTACGATGCAACTTCAGAGATAATTTATCAAGAGACTTTCTAGAGCTCGTGGCAGGTCAAGTCGATCAATGGCCGTTAACTGAACTTCAGCTTTCAAGGTTTTCCGGAGCCGAGATCTGAACTCTGGAGTTTCAAAAGAAAGGGGCTTCTATTTTAAAGCGCCAGCCACTGAAACATATCAATAACAAGGGGCTTCTCAGGACCGTTGCATGAAACTTATCGTTTTTTTGAGAAGAGCCATCCTGTCCTAAAACTTTGAGAAACCCAGAATTTCAAGCTGAACCTGTCAGACAAAAGAAGAAAAATAAGTCAAGAACTCTTCTAGGCTCAAGTAATAATGGACAAAGCCTTGTAATTTCGTGATTAGGTTTTTGAACACATAAATATCACTGGGCTTCGGTTAACTGTGATAAATTTTTGGGGCCACGTCATTACTACGACCCCTATCAAGACGCCGATGATGTACTTCACTCAGAATCAAGGAAGGGACCCAACCAGGGGTTGAAATCTATCCAGGCATCCCATGAGACGTGACCCAACCAGGGGTTGAAATCTATCCAGGCATCCCATGAGACGTGACCCAACCAGGAAGAGTATCTGGCAGCTACAAAATTTACCTGAGGGAAGAGAACTCCGCCACCTGAGCTTCTGGACTCCGCCACTTAAACTCGAGACTAGGTTTCACTTGATGCGAACTCTGGTTAGTGGAACTAGATCCGTCAGCTAATAAAAGAAGGTAACTGTGTAACTCCGGTGATGTGCCATAAATTCTTGGTTAGAGCAGAGTCTAAAACATTATTATATTATTAGAAACAGGTATGAGGATTTATAGCGAACTTTTTGGTTTCAAACAGGACTTATTGAAGACAGGGTTTTTCCTCCCTCTACGCTGACAGAATATTGATGCTGATTACAACTTGTGCTCTTTAGGGATTAACCAAGGGAAATTTGTGCGATTCTGGAACTAAATAACTAATGGAACAGTTTATGAACTGGGGAATTATGTGTTGTAAATTAGTAAATTTAGGTGATTCATAAATAAGGTAATTAATTAACCAGATTTTAGAAGCAAATAATTTGAAATTGTGTGTTTTTTTTTTGTTCTTTGCTTGCTTTCTTGCAGTATTTTCAGCATGGCGGAACAGGACACCTCAGCACATCTTCTTTAAGTTAAGAAATTTTAAAAATTGAAATTGGTTACTTGTATAAATATTTCAGCTTAGAAGACTCAGCACAGCACATATTTCAGCTGAACTCAGGATAAGTTTTTTTTCCAGGTACTAAAGAAGTATACAGAAGAATATTGTTTCAGCTGGATAGATATTTCAAAGGAACTGAATATGAATTTCTTGTGCGGGGAGTTACAACGGGTTAGCACATGGTTAGGAGAATTAAAGATGTCAATTACGGAGGTAGAGAATTTTCTGAAAACGTTGAAGAACAAAACAACTAGACAGGAACCCTTATAGAATTATGGTAGACAGTAATAGAGTAGGAAAGAATAACAGGAGACAGACATTGCTTAATAAAGACAGAAGACAATATGGTTATGACGAACCAAGGCCTGATCTATATAGAGTAAAAGACAGTGAAAACAGACGAAATAGTGAAAGCTCGGACTGGTATAAATACAAAAATGGGCGTGAGAGAAACATTTCAAAGAAATCATGGGACTGGCCTTCTCACAGTGCAACTGCTAGAAAAAGACGTGACGACTGGTTAGAGAAAAGACAAAGACAATATTTAAACTCAGGTGTAAGAGACAGAGTTGAACCAGTAAGTAAAATACAGACTAGTCCTAAAATGGTTGCGAATGTGACTAGTAGACAGGAAAAGAAGAAGACGATATTAGTAAAGAAAAGAAACCGAGAGACACAGACGCAGACAAGTAATACGGTAGAAAGTAGTACGCAGACTCAGGTACATCCAGTCAGCAAGATGACAAAGGGAACTCAAACTGATTTCATAGAGAATCAGTCAAAACCTACTCATTTGACTAAGAGAGACAGGGTTGAAGTTGGGAAAGATGGACAGACAAGGACCAAAGACGAAAGGAAGTCAATGAAGAAAAGTGTTAGTATGGTTGTAAATAGAGGTAGTACCATGTCAACTTCTTCAGCTATAGACAAGAAACTAATTCCCAAATGGTGTAGGAATATTAGCTGTCAGAGTTCAGGCTACTGGAGAAGATATTCCCACACCTGAATATTATAGTGATGCTGAATCAGATATTATTACAGATGATTCGGAGAAGGAGAGTGTTACACTACGGGCAGGTCCTGAGTCGAGGCGTGATCTTCCATCATATGGAGTAGTTGCTGGTAGACAGACGGACAGAGTTTTGGGTAGTGACTCTTTGAAACAAAATACTGGTTTGTATGACAAGACAGTAGGGAAGGCTAAGGGACGAAGACCGAGGAAGAGAAAGAAAGTCAGACGTTTTAGGGACGACTATAGGAATAGAGCCGACGTGTCTGCAGTAAACTATGGTGACTCTGATGTGGGAACTATTATTAGTGTGTCATCTGAGGACGAGATGGGAAGGTATAAACGTTACGTAAGGTACACAGGAAACAGTGAGCAGACTGACGCAAACATAGGAAATAGAAGGAACTCATTTAAGAACAAGAATAGTGGTAGACAGTTAGCGGGAATTTATTCAACGACAGAAAGTGATTTAAGAAAAATAGAAGACCTTAGAACCTTAAGACCTGAATACTTTAACAGGTTGACAACAGATAGTGATGATGACATTATAACGGAAAGACGAGTGAATGTATTGAAAGACAGTGAAGTGTTTAATTTGGACACACTATATAACGGTTAAAATTCCTTGGGTGAAGAAGGAAAATAAAATAGTTTTGGCTTAGGAGAAGAACTCTAAAATAGGCAGATGAATTTTGTTGGTGTAGTGTCACATGGTACAGAATAGTCGAGGGTGTTGTTGCAACAAATGATATTCCACGTGGATTACGTAATACAGGATATCGTCTGGTTGGTAGCGAGGTAGAGAGAGTAAAATAGGGTAGATTCAGGACAGAATTAATAGAGGGTGAGAGATATGTTAGGCATGAATATTAGTATTAGAAATAGTTTGACTCAGAGCTATGACGTGATGTCCGAGATGGTTTTGCTTGTTGGTTGGAGAAGAAAGAATAGTATTGTTGACAGGTGAACCGAAAGTGTCTGGTGAGGTGATATAGACTGAGGAGGCACTGAGTATCCTGTGCGTAAGATAGTCAGTTGAACGTGAGAATAATAAATAATAGACTGTAGAAGGGGATGCTTGAAAAATACGAGTTACGTCGTACTTGTGGAGAAAGAAGAAAGTTGTTGTGGGTGGAAAAGTATAGAATGATAGTTACGAAGTTAGGGGCTGGTTCACCAGAATGAGGTTTGTTTTGAAGAGATAGTAGATAGTACTGTGAAAGCAATTTCAGCTGCGAGAGGTAGTGTATAGGGTCTGACCTTCGTATAGAAGTGAGTGATTGAGTAAAGTAGAGATATAAGAAAGCAGTGAATTGAGAGAGTCCTCTAGAATAGTTCGTCTGGTTGTGCGGTGTTCATACGTGAATATAACTGTAGTCAGACAGGTGTTCGTCGTGATGAAAGAAGTAAAAGGAAAGAAGTGTGATGAAGTCGCCTAAGTGAAATACGTAGATAGAATGTAAGAGTAACGTTAATATGTCTTGTGTCAACGTGTGTAGAGGAAATCAATACGTGTTGATATGTGGGGAATGATTGATGGAATGTTGAGGTGGCGTCTAAAGTATTTAGTTGTAGTAATAGTATGGAGACGTTAGGTTGTCGCGATACGAGAGTAGGCGTGAGATGAGAGCGAAGTTGTGTTGTGTATCATTGTCCGTGTGAATATGAGAAGAGCGGTTGATAAGTAACCTTGATAAATCGTGGAACATAGAGTGTGCGAAAATCGAGAGATAGAAAGAAAATTGTAATGTCTTTTCGTAGAATATCTGAACTTGGAAGGAAATTGTGGAAGTTATATGCTGAATTAACATTATGAATGTTTAGTATTCTTAACAGGAAAATGGCGAAGCAGGAGTGACTAATACGGAGATGTGAGAAAAATGAGGTCCGTTGTCAGTTATCAGGACATGAGTTGCTGTTCCGAAAGAATCCTGATAAATAAGAGTGTAAGATACGAAGGTAAACAAGGTGAGGTAAATGAAAATTAGAAAGGGTGTTTCGACTGGTTTGACTGTCGTCACGATGTGAAAAGGATAGGAGAGAATTGAGGTAAGGGTGCTGAGATACAGAAAGTACTGATGCAAAAGAATGAAATATTAATTGCGTCGGATAGATGAGAAACTTAAAGGTTGAATTAGTTGTTTTGGTGAGAGGTCTATAGTAAATAGACAAAGTTTTGTTGGATGTAGGAGAGTGGAGATACTGTGGTTGATTGGGAAGTGGTGGTGATGGTTAGTACAAAGCCATAGAAGACAGTTGGTATGCCGAGCCACAGGTTAATTGATAAGTAGATGGTGGCTGGTACATTGAGATGATACTGTAGTTTACAGTGCTTGCTTATGAGGATATTTTGGATGTTATGATGTATTAGGAGTTAGGATGGAAAAAGATACAAAAATTTGGAGGGGAGATAATCAATGTTTGACTTCCAGAAAAAGGAATGGTCAGTTGATTGAGTAGTGATTTTGCTTGGAGGGGAACAAGTATGGTTCCGCATTATGATGGTCTGTAGATAACAGATAGATATTTGTATATAGGTATATACGTATTTTGGCATTTATGCTTGGTATGGAGTTGTTTTGTTATACATAACTTGGCTAAATAGATAGGTGTTACATTGGTTAGAAAAGGAGGCCACCTTAAGTGGTTAATTCTAAGTGAATTATATTTTTTTGAAAACCTTCTCTTTAGCGAGAAGACAGTTGTATTTATTGAAATTGAGCTTTCAATGTCTCATATGTAAAATTTTGTTTTACTTGGTTTGGTCTTGAAAAATGATTGTTGTTGTTTGATTAATTGATTTAGAATAGGGTTATTGTGTGCTTAGACTTTTATGTGTAAACTGCTGGTCCGTAAAAGAGACCAGTAGTAGTAGGTAAAAAATAGATTAGGATGTATGTTGTATTATTTTAATCATCGTCACCATCATCATCACTATCATCATCATACTTTTAGTTGAGTTGCGGGGACACATAAATGATTGTTACAAAAATTTGGGGGGAGATTTGATGTCCTGTTGTGATTTTATTTCACTGTTTTGTGTGTTAAATAGTAGTTAATTAAGTTATGTTTAGTTTACAAGGTTTTCGTCTAGAATAAAGACAATACAGGGGGCTTTAATTAGGACCCTTCGTTCAGAAAGTAGTAATAAACTACGGAGAACTAATAGAGAGACACATTCTCTTTGTGAAGAAGAAGTTCATAGATATTTTGATGCTGTGATTATCAGCGTAGAAAGGTTAAAGTGGCTATGAACTGTAGACGGAGTTACTACACAAGTAAAATGTTATGGGAAACTTTAAAGATACACTAAAGTAAGCATTCATTGGAAATAGGGGATTGGAAGCCACATGGGAGAAGAAAAGATTAGTGAATATATTCAGTGGGGTAAAGCTGAGAATAGTTTTGAACATAGTTTCCGGGGGGGGGGTCAGAAGAGCCATGATATACACGAGATTGCTGGGTTATTGAAGAATAAGAAAATTACCCCAGATGAAGAGTAAACATGAATTGGATCCATGTTTGACTTGTAACTGTGGATAACAGTACAATAATAAAAGGGGTGTAAGTGGGGGAGACATAGTGACATGGGGTGTTTGTGGGTCCGTAATAAAAGGGACTGAGATTAAAGTTGATTACAAGCAGTCACAGACATGAGTGGTTATTTTTGCTGCTGTAGATTACGGCCTGAATTATGAATTATGAATTGAGATTTTAGAGAGACATGGGGTTACATGGCCTGGGCAGGATGTAAATGTTTATAAGTGGGTCAGATTACAATGTTGTGTTTGATGGTTAATATTTAAGGGGAGATTTCAAGGTTACTAGGTTGCTGTTGATAACGGCATAAGTGGAGCATTTTAGTAGATATGCCCATAAGAAATGGACATTAAGAGAGAACCTGAGGTATTGGAGAAGATTAGTTATACGAGGTGATGAGGTTATGTGAGGTGTTGTGTTGGAGGAGGTCTTAAGGGGTAATAGACCTTTTTAATTGTGTCTTTGGGATGTGTTTTGTGGTGAGGGTGAGGTAAGGTAGTGTCTGTTATATAGACACTTAGAAGTGAAGATTATTTTTGGATGATGGTTGGTATTTGATGCTGTAGATAGCAGCGTAAACTGTTACCATAATGAGTGGTACTGGGGGAGATATAATGGTTTAGAATTTATTACATAAATTCTCAAATGACATAGGGGGGTAAAGGGGTGTGTGATTTAGGTGAGTGTTGTTTTTTTTGAAAGAATTCTATTTCTTCTTTTAAATTCCGGTGGCCACCGATTCTTTATCTTCCTATCGTATGAAAGTGATTTCAGGTTAGTTGAAAGTGGGGAATTTGTAGTATTGGTGGTAAGAATAAGGAGTTGGTATCAGCGTTTGAAGTGGAAAGCGGATTGCTTATTGAAGTGGAGAAGGAGTATTTAAGAAAACGTGTTATGGTGTTATGATGTATTATAAACTGAATTTGAAATGTTATATGTAAATATGTTATGTTTGGTTGAAGGACCAAGAACGAAGAAGAAGTGGGTTGATTATAAAATGTTGGGGAAATAAAAAGGAAAGAAGGACTGGTTGGATACCGTGGTATTATATAAATAGAAAGCGAAGAAGAAGTATATGGGGAGGTTGTAGACAGACCATAGCACTGGGAGAAGAGTAAAAGATGTATTGGCGAAGGTTAAAAGACAAGTAGGGAATAGAGTATGGGGATTAGGAGTAAAGATTTTTCCTTTAAAAGGAAAATTCTTTAAATAACATGGGGAGGTGTAACAGTGTAGGTATAATTGGGGTCTATTGGAAAACTCCGATACAGCACGATTGAGCATTGAGACTGAAAGGCGTGGGAGATGCTCAATCGTGACGTATTATGTTGTTATAGGCAGTAAACATCCGATAGCCCAGCTGAGAAGACGCGGCCTGTCGTCTTGAGAATAAAATATAAAACTTTGTACCAACTCGACTCTAGTTACTTCCTTTGTCACTGTTACAATTGGTCTTTCGGAGTCAGGAAGATTGTAGAAAAGGGTCCATTACTTTACTTACTGTTAACCCTTTACCGGGCAGACGCTTGTCCGTTTTGTAGCCCTGAACGGGCAAGACAAGATTTTTTCAGGTTCTGTAAAAATTTCGGGTCACGTTAGTAAAAACATCACAAACAAGGTGTTAGTCAACCGATTTTAGTTAAATAAACAACACAATGAAGGGAAAAGCATGCAGAATATGTTACTCACGTGATTGTTGCCGGTAATCCATATATGAACACAAATATTTACGAAATACGGCATGTTGTTTGTGATTTTCCGTCATCTATACGGCAATTTACAAACACATTTTCAGAATCATAATCACTTACTTTAAAGTCCGACTCACGACTGCTAATGCAAAGTAACGCTTTGCACTGATATCTAGCTCCGATTAATAATCAACTTCGTGCCCTTTAATGTCATTTAAATTGAACAGAGCGAAATCTCGGCTATCACTTGAAGAATCGCCGAAATCCATTTTGAAAAACAGCGTAAAACTCCCAAAAACTATCAAAACATGTCCGTAAAAGTCCGTTCAAAGTCATTGTAGCGCGTTTACAAATGGCGGCCACGTTGTCAAGCTATGGGCGAAAGTGAAAGTAGCCGACGGAAGTGTCGGAAAGCCGAGAGATCGCGTTTTTACAATGCATAATAGTATCGGCCGTTGCGCTCGTATTTAGAGACCGGCCGGTAAAGGACGCTACGCCTTGTAAAGGGTTAATTAGGTTACATAGAGATTGGTCTTTTCGGAGTCAGGAAGATTGTAGAAAAGGGTCCATTACTTACTGGTAAGGGGGCTGAGTGGTCTCGAGGTATGGTGTCCGCCTCGTGTGCTGGAGGTCCCGGGTTCAAGCGCCGGTGAGGACCGGGATTTTTTCATGTGGACTTCTAGTAACAAATTTCCCCTGGTCTCTGGTTAATGAGATTGGACACCCGTGTGTATTGTTGCGCATGTAAAACAAATCCCTTGGCCGTTAGAAATTGAAAAATATTAGCCTAACGGTACTGCCCCGGCAAAATTTTGAGTTAAAAATCTACCCAAAGTATTTCATGATCCTCACCAGTGCTACAGAGTTTGTGCTCAGAGCTGAGATTCTCCGGATTCAGGTTTGAGTTAAAAGTAGAACGGAGCACTTATGGGTTACACCCGTGTGCCATGATGTTGATCTGTCGACTAAACTAAGCTAAGCTAAGCTAAACTTACTGGTAATTAGGTAGCATAAACATTGTTTCTTTCTGAGTCAGGAAGATTGTAGAAAAGTGCCTTGTTTGTCTGTTTCAGGTGTTCAGACATTGACCTGCCAACAAGTTGAAGCCATTATTAATAAATACGACTTTCCCCCAGAATCTTCTGATGCTCTTCGTGAGGCTTTGAGGTAGGTAGATGTCAGTGTAACTGATGCAGCAGTCACAAGAAGAAACTTCTGATCTTTATAAAATGTTTACCCCCTCCTGTCCCTTTAAGCAAATCTGTTAGTTGTTTTTAAAAATCTTATTCACATTTTAATAGGACTCATCATAGATGTTTAAAAAGACTAAGATGTCTAAAACATATATGAATTTTACTTCATTATAATGCACACCTATAATTGGAAAAGAAGATTAGAGTGCAGATATGTGTTGAAACCACTTTGCAGTTGTCTACTATATAACAGCAATGTAAACAGAGAGGAGGGGTGGCCGAGGGAGAAGCGTCTGGCCGAGTGGCTAGAACGCCGGACTCTCCTGCGGGAGACCCGGGTTCAATCCCTCGGTAAGGTGTGGGATTTTTTTTCCATCGGGGGCAAAAAGAAAATCCTAACCTGCACAATTCGCGGCAACTGCACTAGCCAGGCGGCCTTAATTCCTCAGGCTCAAAGACCCCTCTGCTATACACCGCAAGGTACTATATTGGCAGTAAATGACAGTTTGACAGTAAACAGAGAGCATACCTACTTGTCAGTCAGTGCTCAGAGGTTAGCATGGCCAAATGAATAAGGGCGCTGGCTCTTAAACTTCCTGTGTGCTGATGCCTAAGTTGTGAGTTCAACCCCTACACCACTAAAATGTTGACTTCTGGTCCTAGACTTGGGTACGTAAATTACAGGTACCTATGAAGTCAGAGTGGGTTCACCTGATGGCGAGTTACACAGGTAATAGGGAAAGCTCATCCACACACAAAAATCAGTCCAGTGCACTCCCCAGTAGTGACAATTACTGGTAGTAGAGGCAGGTATATGGACTACGCTTGGGTTCAATGCGAACCAGTGTCCAAAAAAATATTTGTGACCACCGTGGTGATGTAGTGAAATCACTTTGAGGTTGGTTGTTTTTTTCCTTGTCAAGATTCCCATGGCGACCAAGCCTAAAATGAGTACCAGGATATTGTCTGGAAGTAAAGGTGCCAAGTATGATATTGACCACATGTCCATCGAGTACCAGGTGGTCTAAACATTTAGAACTAGCACCATATATCCAGTACTTCTCATGTTGTTGAATCGGGGTCCTCTACTTTGTCGTGTAATCATATTAGGACTGTCACTGTTGTTACTGTAAAACAAATATACAGTAATAACATTGGAAGTATTTAACCATTGTCTGTTGCAGACTGTTTGACAAAGAAGGTACTGGAATGATCGTGGCTAGTGAGGTCTGTCATATCCTATGCAACCTGGGCGAGAAGCTGGTGAAAGAAGAAATGGTTGAAATGATTAGGGAGCTTGATCCGAATGGTGAAGGCCAAATTAGTATTGATGGTTTGTATGATTTCATCTTTTTTCCTTCGCTTGAAATTCGTCTGTGACTGCAATGTTGTCTCTTATATAACTTTAACTGTCCTTTTTAGTTCACTCAGTGGTCGAGTTTATTTTTCACTGTTTCTGTAGGCCAGATGGTTTGCCTAGATATGTCATATTGTAGGCATTTTGTCTTATATATTAGTTTGTTTTTGCTTACTATCATTAAATACAAATCTTGGCCTGGTCACAACATGAGGCATTGAAGTCTGTACTGGCAATCCCGGAGGGCAAGATCTAGATCAGAGACAGTGGTAGCGAAGTGGCTAGACACTTGCCTGCCAGCCCGGTGGATATGGTCTAAAAATGCACATCGGGACAGTTTTTTTTTAATTGACCATCAGCTCTCAGGTTGACCCCGCCTGAAATGTAGAACGATATTCAAAGAAATGTCTTTGGAAGAAAATGTCATTGGAAGGAAATGTCTTTGGAAGAATATGTCATTGGAAGTAAAGGCGGCCGGCATGATATTTACCACATCACCCCCAAGAGTTTTTTTAATTTACCATCAGCTCTCAGGTTGACCCCGCCTGAAATGTAGAACAATATTCAAAGAAATGTCTTTGGAAGAATATGTCATTGGAAGGAAATGTCTTTGGAAGAATATGTCATTGGAAGGAAATGTCTTTGGAAGTAAAGGCGGCCGGCATGATATTTACCACATCACCCATCAAGTGTTGACTAGTCTGTAAACATATGGGTCTATCACAATGTTCCCATTGCACCTTAAGAGTGCTTTACAAGATCCAGGGCAAGAGAACAATTGGACCTACTATGACAGACTATATCACAACAGCAGGCAAAGATGTTGGAGCACATACTTAATACTGAGCTGATGAGTGTTTATGAGAACAGGAAACATTGGAGGGACACTGTAAGATGACATTTGTCTTGGGACAGATTGACCTCATGAGTGAATGAAGTGCAAATTGGATGTTTCTATGATTGATAAATAGCACAGCTGCCTGCCACAGTAGAATTTGGGGATTCAGTTCCTGTGTGAGGTTTCACTGACTTTGATTACAAAAATGAAAACAAAGTGTGTTTTTGTAAAGTTAATTTGCTCGGTAACCGGCTCTGTTAACAAAGGGGTTACAGATGCAGTTTATAATCCTGCATACTACGCTTGAAACACAGCTGTGGGTGATTTGGCAGCAGACCACCTTGCGTTGGGTATTTACACAATGGTATGGGTACTGGCCATTCAGAAAGCATTGGCAAACTGCTGAACATAAACTTGCCAAGAGATCACAAACAGCAAATAAATGCTGGGGTTGACTGTGACATCCTGTAAAGGATATGCAACTAACGTTTTAATCATCTCAGTATACGCTTGGCCACATGACATGGTCAAGACAAGAACACAGAGCTGATCCACGACTCTGGTGATCTTGTGAGATGGCAAAACAGGACAGCCTACTATTATCTACATGGCACATGATGATGATGAATCCTATGACTTAGTGGTCAGTGTGCTTGCCTGCCAAGACTGTGGTGTGGGTTCAGTCCCCAGCAGAGGCAGGATTATTTGTCTGGCCAATACCACTCTGGGTTTGGACAAGCTTCATAAAAATGGTGTCATACAATTGTCCTCAGAATTGTCTGGGGTGAAAAAGGGATGAAAGAAGGGAACTGGCCAACCACCTCAATGGCATGGTCTAGAATATGTGGGGACATAACACTTCACACAGAATATGTGTGGACATAACACTTCACACAGAATATGTGGGGACATAACACTTCACACAGAATATGTGGGGACATAACACTTCACACAGAATATGTGGGGACATAAAACTTCACACAGAATATGTGGGGACATAACACTTCACACAGAATATGTGGGGACATAACACTTCACACAGAATATGTGGGGACATAACACTTCACACAGAATATGTGGGGACATAACACTTCACACACAATATATGGGGACATAACACTTCACACCCCAATGGCAGTATCCACAATGGGATTGCTTTTCCCTGTAATCTCCTGCTGCAGCAATGTCAAGTATAAAAACAAACTAGGTCATAGCATACCAAGTTGTAATGACCAGTTCCATTCTTAATCGTTTTTGTTTCCAAAGAATGTCCAGATAATTGTGAAAATTATCCAGAACTCATTAAATGAGGCTAGGACTGACCCAGGTCTGTACTGGTGTGGGAATAAATCTGACCCCTACTGCTGATATAAGTTGTAACTAATCTAAAGTTGGTGATTGAAGGTATGACAGATCCCTGGCACTAACTATCATAAACCACTGAGAGTGGTGAACTTCATGCAGTCAGACAATGGATTAAAAATAAATGCTAACTCATCTAAACTGTTCAGATATCACAAGAATAACTCTGTGCTGAAAATTACAACTGAATTAGATTCTCTTGTGGGTTGACAATTTGGATGCAGTAATTCAGATATACATGTTTTTTTATCTGGTAGTTAATGAGCTAATGTTCCACATGAACATGGTTTTGAGGAGGTGTAAAGATGTGGCGTCCACCTCTGGTTTGAGAAGACTGGGGTATGAATCAGTGTAATTTTTTTTAATACTTTAAGGAACTCGTGGATGTCATACACCCCTCTGATTCTCATCTCATCTTGTTTGTCTTGCACTCTACGGTGTCATGGTGAAGTATAAACAGCGAGACAGTGCCCGCTTCATGTATCGAGATTCCCATGGATTCTGTTATTCCCTCTCTCCATCATTTACGTGGTCGGCCTCTTCTTCTGCTTCCATTTGGTCTGTACATCATTGCTTGTTGCGGTATACTGTTAGTTGGTAACCTAGTTACATGGCCAAACCATTTGACTTGCTGGTTCTGGGAGATTGGTGCCTAGTGTACATTTCAAAATTAGAAAACCTACCCACAAAAGAATATCCATAACAGGATTCTGGTGTACAAATATTTGTAGACTTTCCAGTGCAATGGAGTTTGGGTGCTGTGCTGAAAGCCACTGTATGGTCTATGGAAACAAATGAACTAACTTTATTTCCAAAGGGTTAAGAATTGGACATTCCAGCCCATCTAACATTCTTATATCTCTGCTGTCATAATATTTCATTCACACATAGCTTGTGAGGCTAATCTTAGACAACAACAATAACAGTATATGCATTAAAACATATTGAAAATGTGCAATAATCATTAATACACGACTCATTGATACTGATATTTTTGACATAGCCATTAAGTCTCTAAGAACTGTACCACTGTTAGGAGAATGTTTATTATACTAATTTGTTGTTTTTTTTTTTTTTTTTTTAATTATTGTTGTTTTTGTTTTTAAGGGACACATAGTCTGTACTAAGATGATGTTCAAATAGGTTGCGATTGTATGTATAGGGGTTAGTGGAGTCTTTGGTTTGGTGTGGAAGATTGTTCCATAGTTGAGCTGCAGAGTATGCAAAGCTTGGTTTGTATAAGTCTATCCTAGGCTTGGGGACACATCAAATGTTTAGTTATGGGAGGAGACTGGAGCATTTATGGAGATGTCCATGAGCAGCTAAAATTGTCCTTTATAAACCAAACCAAGTTTTAAATACCACTGTGTAAGCAAACAAAATGTTAATACAGACTGGCATAATTTCTGAATTAAACTATGTCTGTTTCTTGATTCTTTTCTTCCTTTACAGAATTTGTGCGTGTCATTGAGTGTGGCTTGTGAGGAGGTCCTTCCAGCCACCTTGAAGTCATCTGTGTACATTGGCAGATGATCATCCTACTGAACATTCCAGATAATGTATTTACGTTTATGACATACACAACATGTAATCATTTATATTTGTGATACATTTATTAGGATAGTATTTAAAAGCTGCTAAACTATTGTGACACATACACAAAGCAAGACTGCCACTTTTAAGTCCTTCACAGTGAGAAGTGCTTCTTAACTAATGTTATCTGTTCTGCATACATTAGACATGCAGCAGATATGTAGCCACATTTTACCAGTTCTAGTTAAATTCATTGGTGTCTCCTATTCTAAGTTTATGAAACAAGTGGTGTTTTAGTCTGTACGTCCAATGTGGAGTCTGAATGTTGCTACCTGCTCTCTTTGGTCAAGTTGGTAATACATATAATCTTTCTGGTGGCCTGGATGCTCTGATTCCCAGTTGGTTCTATAAGTGCTTTGTATAAACCTCTTGGCCTTTTAACTTATTCTATACCATGCACCTCACCATGTTCATTGATTCCCCCATACTGATGTGCTTTTTTTCTAATCATTCTCTCCATGACAATTGTTTCATCAACCCATTCTATTTGATTTGTTACTATCATTCTGTCCAGAATATTTGTTTAACCACTCCAGGTGCACCTATGTATTACACCTCCAGGTCCACCTATGTATTACACCTCCAGGTGCACCTATGTATTACACCTCCAGGTGCACCTATGTATTACACCTCCAGGTCCACCTATGTATTACACCTCCAGGTCCACCTATGTATTACACCTCCAGGTCCACCTATGTATTACACCTCCAGGTGCACCTATGTATTACACCTCCAGGTCCACCTATGTATTACACCTCCAGGTGCACCTATGTATTACACCTCCAGGTGCACCTATGTATTACACCTCCAGGTGCACCTATGTATTACACCTCCAGGTGCACCTATGTATTACATTACAGTACAGTTCATTGGAATATAGAGAGAGTAAAATAACTGCTTGGGAAAAGAATTAGACTATAAAATGTAATACATTTTTATCACTTGGTATTGTTAATATTCATCTTTTCCTTCGCTATGTGAACACAACTAGCCTTGCAGCTGGAATTTGCTAGCCTCTCTTTCACACAGGAGAAAGTGACGGGTCAGTTACGTTTGTCCTCAAATTTTGAAAACTAAATAATAGGGAACAACCAGAAATGACCCCAAAGCAAGCAAAAAAACCCTAGAATACATATCTTATTGACAACAACTTATTTATTGCAGGTAAACTGTCAATGAAAGAATGGTGTTTGTTCTTTTTGTATATTGCTTTTTGTAGACATATTTAACTGGAAGTTACAAGTTTGTTTTTTTCTCACATTATTAAAATGATCTTATCGTTGCATTAACTACTGATTATTTTTGTGGTTTAGTTTTCACTGATACGTCTATCCTAGGTTTGGGGACATATAATGTTTAGTCGTGGGGGGAAGACTGGAGCACTTATGGAAGTGTCCATGTGCAACTATTATGATCCTTGGTTATAGTTATTGTACGGTAATTGTTTGTTCTGTTTTTCTGTGTATACTTTCTCATTTTCTCCCTCCACATACAGTTTAAAATGGGACTAAAATATTTTTGCCAGAGACTTTTTTTAAGCATGATAAACGTAATATTTTCTTTAAGCTCAATTGTTACGGTTAGAAGGAGTCTTTCAACCTTTCCTTTAATCTCCAAGTGAAAGATATTGTTAAATCGAGGTAATTTATATTGTGTAACAATCAGGTTCATTGAGGATATTCGAGACAGCAACCAGGAACATTGAGGATATTTGAGATAGCAACCAGGAATATTGAGAATAATCGAGACAATCAGGAATATTGAGAATATTTGAGTCAATCATGAATATTGAGGATATTTGAGACAACAACCAGGTATATTGAGAATTTTCGAGAGAAACAGGAATATTGAGGAATTCAAGATAATCAGGAGTATTAGTTTAATTTAGTTTAATCGAAGGATCAACATCACGGCACATGGGTGTAACCCATAAGTGCTCTGTTCTACTCCTAACTCAAGCCTGAGTCCGGAGTAACTCAGATCCAGGGGACATTTTTGTTACTAGAAGTCCACTTGAAAAAATCCCGGTCCTCACCAGAGCTTGAACCCTGGACCTCCAGCACTTGAGGTGGACATCATACCTCGAGGCCACTTAGCCCCCTTATCAGGAATCAGGAATATTGAGAATATTCAAGATAAACAAGAATATTGAGAATATTTGAGACAAACAGGAATATTGAGTATATTTGACACAACAACTAGGAATACTGAGGATATTCCAAGTTTGCAGTGTTGGAGAAAACACTCAGCAGTTGAACTTTTTCTTCTGTTTTTAATCCCTCATTGGGCCTAGGCCTTCAGTCAAGCTTTCCTATCGTTTACTATCTCCAGAAGCTCCCTTCATGTCCTCGCAGTATTATTTATCTCTGTAAAATCTCTTCTCTGATTTTAGGTCTTCCACTAATTTGTTCATCTTGCAGGTTTCAGACAAGAGATTGTCTAGTTATATTGTCCTCAGGTTTCTCATTGTGCGTTCCATCCATCCCCCAGCGTATTTTCCTCACCTCTTGATTCTCTAGAATTTGTCCAGTTCTCTCCATGAGCTCTACATTGGTAATTCTGTCATACCATTTTAGTTCCGCCATTCTACACACACAAATTGGTGTATGTTGGTAGTTTATTAGTAATTCTTTTAGTCATTTGAACTTATTAAGAACACAAAAACAGATGGTTGTGGAGAAATGTGATTGTCAGTACTATTTGACATGATCTATTATGATGGTTATCGTATATTTTGTGCAAATAAAATTTGTATTGTATACTTTGCTACTTAATGAAGTATGATTATTCTAGCAGTGAAAAAGTCTAACTTATGTTAAAACTTGTTTGTATGCACAAAGCTTAAACTCCAAGTCTTACAGCAACGTGGTGTTATATTTGATGTTTTATAACTAATGTTTACTTCGGATCAGTAACATTTCTGTCATTGTGTTGTGAATTTCTATACAGAAATGCTGTGCATCCATCAGCCTACAGTGATCTTCACGTAGGAATATAAGTAAATCAAGGACCCTTTATTGGTGCTACACCCATTTATTTTACAGACTTACGGACACTTGATGGGTGGTGTGGTCAGTATTATGCTGATCACTTTTACTTCCCATGACATTTCCTGGTACACATTTTAGGCTGGGTTGACCTGTGAACCCAGGTACATTTCTAAACATTTCTGGCTCGATGGGCATTCAAATATATGATCATCAGGCCAGCAGGATAACATGCTAACCACTGCGCTACAACTGTTCTCTGTGTAGGAATATCTTCAGGTTCATTTGAGTTCATCTTCTTCCTTTTCTTTGCTTAATGAAGTGTTTAGGCTCTCAACCAACTCATTTCAAGCCCCCCCCCCCCCCCCCCCCATCTTGTGTTATCTCTGGCAGTTCCTTCCTGTATTATTCATCTGTCTCTAATTCCCATGTCTCTTTTTTGTGTGCTGATGAAGGCTGTTGCCACAACTTCTGTTTTGTCACTTGTAATTGTGTTCTTGTAAAGCTTGCCAATTCCACTTCCAGTTGTTGTTGATTTACTTGTTATGATTCTCTTCTCAGTGAGTTTTTACGTCACTCTATTTCTTTCCTCCTGTGGATTCCAGAGGTAGAACAGTCTAGTTGTACGGTTAGACTTATTTTTGATTGGTTGGATTTTGCAGCTAAATGTGGTAGCCAGTCACATGCAGACCCTTCATAGCCACTTGATATGATGTACATGATAGGCTGCAGTGTTCATTACTTTTCTTATAGGTCCTGATAACGTATGGGCTACTTGAATATCTGAATGTAACATTGTTTTTGTTTAGCAGAAAATAAAATTACCTTTGCAAATTTTTGTTTATGTAGATTGTTCATTTTTTATCAATAATGTGTTTATATCTCAGAATAAATTGTAGAAAATTTTATATATTCATCATTTGATAAGCGTTCACTGGTAAATGATATTTATGGCGTTTTTATTTCTCAACAGCTGAATCTGACAAGTTTTTTATATATTAAAATTGTTTTACAAATATACATTTAAGCAGAGGTAAATCTAGTGCATTCGGACTGTTGCAAATAAAATGCTTGTAGAGTTTAATTCACTTCTTTTCCCCTTTCTCTCAAAAATCAAATTGAATATGAAAGATTTTTTCACAATCATTTTTAATCATATTAATCTCACAGAGTTACAGACTGCTATCATAAGTACATTCTTATTCATATTAAATGCTCAGTACAGAAATATTATTTTGGTTTCAATTAATTTTATTGATTTTCATTGTTATTTTTCCACGTAAGATGTATCTGCATCTGTTTGTTCAGTTGTATGACAGTTGAAAGATCTGAATCCCATTTAAATATTTTAACAGTTTTGTTATTTCATTAATGTAAATTAGTATGCTGTAGAAAGGTAACGCTTCTGGGGCAAAGCAACTCACCAAATTTTGATCCATTACATCTTACATCACCAAGTGTTGATCAATTACACATTATATACACATATTGGTTAATTACACCTTATATCACCAAAAGTCATACTTGTTGACCAATTACACTTTATATCATCAAAAGTGTATCTATTACACCTTATTTAACCACATGTTGGTCAATTACACCTTATATCACCAAAAGTCATACATATTGATCTTCTGCGTTCATCCAGAGTTTTTTTTGGATGTGATTGCATTCTGTCCTGTTTACAGTAGAGCTGCGTTCTTGCGCCGTTAGGCCGACACATCCTACTTCTTCGGGCATTTGTTGACCGGGTTAACCTTCCCAGGGGATGTTGGACATGAGTTTTCATATTCCTTGTAAGATACCATATTCTGGATAGTCGGGCCTTCATTAGTCCTAATCTGGCACTGAACTCTTCATTAGTCCTAATCTGGCACTGAACTCTTCATTAGTCCTAATCTGGCACTCAACTCTTCATTAGTCCTAATCTGGCACTGAACTCTTCATTAGTCCTAATCTGGCACTGAACTCTTCATTAGTCCTAATTTGGCACTGAACATCCTACAACAGTCAAGATCATCATCACATGCCCTGCCAACCGGTGTAAGTGTCTCTCTGCAGATCTCAATCCTTGTTCTAGATCAGTTCTGCTAATCAT
Organism: Cepaea nemoralis; assembly: GCA_014155875.1. Lineage (NCBI taxonomy): Eukaryota > Metazoa > Mollusca > Gastropoda > Stylommatophora > Helicidae > Cepaea > Cepaea nemoralis. Next base: position 139,431 of record JACEFZ010016523.1, on the reverse strand, counting down.
TTTCCTCCATGCCACCGTCTATCCATCCAGCATCATTTCTCTCGGATCTTCTTCTCCTCCCACATCTTTCTAGTCATGATGTTTTCCAATGCCGCTCTTCTCATCACATGACACAGAATGCTGATTGTCCCTGTTTCTAGTTGTATACAATGCTCTGCTCTCATTAGCCTCTTCCAGATAATCATTGTTAGTTACTCTGGCAGCCCCAGGTATTAGCAACATTCGGTAAAGCAATGACTGGCTGAACCAAACTGTAGTAGGTATGTTCATTGTGTAGTGAGGTAAACCTGTAGAGGCATGAAAGAATGTTCCTGCCACAGTGGCATGTCAGAAGGATACTTCATACAGGTCACTTAAACTTCTTCTGAGATGCCTTGTTGAGTCAGACGACATTAGAATGGAGCACTTGGCCACCAATTACAGAATCAGCCACTTAAGACGGTGCTTTTGGAATGCTGAAGACATTCATGCAAGAAACAACAGTGCAGATATAAGCTGATTTCAAGCAACTTAAATGAAGACAAAGAAGATTCCTGGTGAATTGTGTGGATTATTGTAGCTCGTCTGTTTCCTGAAGTTGGATTATGCACATATTGTCATGCCAAAAATAAAGAAAATTACAGTGAATGGAAAGGCGAAAAATTCAACAGCTGTTCTTACATAAGAATTAATAATAGATGATGGCAGAAATAAAAAGGAATATGGACAAAGTCACATTTAACAATTTTAAACTATGTTACAAATTAAAATAAAGATTGGAAATGAAGAAGCTGATAGAGTGGCAAAGGAAGTTGGGAGTTGTGGTTGATCATTTTTAGACAAGTTTATGTTCAGCAGTTTGCCATTGCTTTCTAAACTCCAACTGACCAGTGTAGGAAATGATACTTCTTATCTCGCCATCAGCTCACCGGAAGCTCGAGCTCTTTAAAGCCCTGCATCCAAGTGGACTGCTGCTGGAAGACTTTTTCATCTAATTGTATATGCCCTTTGCAGGACGTTGTCATCAACCACAATCCGGAAGTCAACATGGCCAAATGGATAAGAGCATGTGTTCTTAAACATCCGGTGTGAAGATGCCGAAGTAAGGGGTTCAACCCCTACACCGAACAGTTGGACTAAGATGTTGACCTCTAGTCCTTGACTTGGGGGCATAAATTTTAAATACCTCAGAAGTCAGAGTGGGGTCACCTAATGGCGAGGGACACTGTTAATAGGGAAAGCTAATCCACACGGAAAATTCAGTCCATCACTGCTAGAGGAAGTGTGTATGGACTACACTTGAGTTCAACGCGAGCGAGCACAAAATAATTTTAAAAAAACCAACCCAAGGTTGATTTACAAGACAATTTTTCATTCAGTGGTTTGTCATTGCCGGCTCTGTAGCGAAGGGATTATGAATGCAATTCGTAATCCCACATACCGCATTTGAAACACAGCTGCGGATGGTTTGGAAGCAGACCGGCCTGTGTTGGTGTCCATACACTGAAAACTACTGAACTTGCTCAGGAATCATAAACAGCCAAAAATTGCTGGAGTTGACTGCTACGTCCTGTAAAGGATATGCAACTAACAAAGTTTGTTATTGCTTTCTGAACACAAAGGCAATGTTTAAGTCCAACAGATCAGTGTAAGGAATGAACTATCAGTGCACCAGAAATTTAAGTCCATCCATCCATCATGTGCCATGCCGGTAAGCGTGGGCGGTCATGTTCTGCCATCTCACTCGATCACCAGAGTCGTGGATTAGCTCCGTTTCCTGTCTTGACCATGCCATGTGGCCAATCCAGGTATTTACTTCTCGGTCTTCCCCTTGGTCTATTCCCTTCGATCTTGCCAGCTGTCACCAAGTTCTCCAAGTCATTTCTTCTCATAACATGCCCAAAAAATTTTGACTGTCTCCGTCTAATGACTAATCAGTTTACGATCTTCATTTGTTTCTTGAAGGACTTGCTCATTGGTTTTTCTGTCCGTCCATGGTATTCTTTGCATTTTCCTCAGAAACCACATTTCCGCAGCCGTCAGCTGTTTTTCAGCTTGACTGCTTATTGTCCACGCTTCACTTCCGTACAAGAGCACAGGTTCTATGTAGCGCCTCAACACTTTTTTTCTCATTTCAATTGATATCTTTTTATTGGTCAGTATGTTTTTCATCTTGTAAAAGGTTACCTTCGCAATGGCAATTCTTGTTCTAATCTCTTCAAGGCATCTCCCATCAGATGTTATGACTGTGCCGAGATAACAGTATTGATTCACTTGTTTAAGAATATGCCCATCTACTCGTATATCACATTGTGGTATTTCCTTCTTCCCAATGATGACCATAATCTGTGTCTTCTTAATATTCAGTTCTAACCTTAGTTGTTCACTGTGTGCAACAACCGCATCCTCTAAATTTTGCATGTCCTGTTCATTGTCTGCAATCAATACTGTATCATCTGCATATCTAATGTTATTGATGTATCTTCCTCCGATGATGTAATAAACCCAGTGGCTACACAGACCTCTGCTGTAAGACTACCAGCCTGACATAGGCGTAACCAATGATAAAGCCAAGGACTTTGTAAGAAGCATTTATAGAACCAAGTGGGAATCGGAACATCCAGGCCGTCAGGAACATGATATTACCAACTCCACTGACGTGAACAAGTAACAATCTCCAGATTCCGCATAGAATACAACAGGCTAGAGTACTATCATTATCATGTGCCATGCTGATAAGTGTGGGGAATCACTCTTCTTGACATCTTTTTTTTTTTTTAAATCTCCAACAGTTTGTATCAGTTCATGTGCTGACACTTCTCTGTGGCATGGCAAACGGCTGTCATGAATCTTTTACTGTCTTTACCTATGTATCTTTCCATAAATCTTTCCAGTTGTCATGACGTGTTCCAAGTTGTTCACGTCTCACAGTGTGGCCAAACTATGACACTGAAATACATTTAATAAACCAAAGATAAGAGTTACTGATGAATTTAACTGGATTTTGATAAAATAACAGCTAGACATTAGCTGTGTCCAATATATGCTGAATAGAGAGAATTAATGTGGGGTATACCCACGTCAGTTGATGACAATGTAGATATCAACTAGCTCATTTAGGTCAGCGTTTTCAAAATAGGTAAAAGTGATCGTTATTAAGCATCCAGTGTACTGATGCAGAGGTAGTGAGTTCAACCCCCAAAACTGGTCAGCTGGACTAAAATGTTGACTTGGGGATGTCAACTACAACTACTTCTGAGGTCAGAGTAGGTTCCCTATTACACTGGTAATAGGGAAAGCTAATCCACACGCAAGAATTAATCAAGTGTACTAGAAGTAGGAGCACGTTTATTTACTACGCTTGAGTTCAAAGTGAGTGAAAGAAAAAAAAAAAGCTCATTTGATTTATACTTTCTTTAATTAAATATATTTAGGTTAATGTTTAAGCAGGCTCTGTGACGAAGGGGTTACGAATGCAACTTGCAATCCTGCATACCGCGTTTGAAACACGGCTTGCCGGCGATTTGGAAGCTGTGGAACTACAAACCGAACTCAATCGCATAAGTACTTGGTGTGATGAAGCTGGGGCAATGGTCAACCCAACAAAGGCAACAGTGACTTGGTTCTCGTTGAATAATCATATTGTCAACAATCCAACACCAACTGTAATGCGGTGGAAAGAACGCAGGCAATGAATTACCTGGGGATACGGTTTGATCGAAGCCTTGCTTATAATGTGCACATAGACCATGTCAAAGCGGGGTTTGGCAGCGATGCGGGTGATGGCGGCAGCAAACTGTGAGCAGCGTCATCTATGTCTTCTGTACGAGGGGCTGGTCATGTCTGTTTTGGAGTATGCAATGGCAATCCTGACTCTCAGCCATAAGCAGATAGAAAGGATGGAAAGGATACAGAATGAAGCTATGCGCATTATTCTTGGATGTACAAGAGATACAGCATGCAGGGCGATGCACTACCTTCTTGATTTTCCAACCATTGAAGAGAGAATACAAGTTTGCAGGGCACGCCTACCTCAGAATTAACGCAAACACACAACATCCACTGCATAGTGAAATTAGGAAGGTGAAGGGCAGCAGGTTAAAAAGAGGACGGTCGTGGATGGGTCAAGCCGAAGACATTCTTCAACAGGTGTGTTCACTTGAGGACTTAGAACCTGGCGAGGAGTGGGTGCAAGTGCCAACAGACTTCTGCACATCCTTTTCAGTTTGCATCCAACTAGATAGAAAATGCAGACAAGAAAATCCGGCTGCTGTTGAGGCTGAAGTACAAGCGTTGATTTTCGAGAATTCGCTAGATGGTGACGCGGTCACCTACACAGATGGGTCGGTCGTCCGACATGTGAGAAGCTCATGGGCCTTTACAGCTCGGGCCGGAGGGAGAATTGTGAAGGAGGACTCTGGTGCTTTCACTGAAACCACAAGTAGCCTGACCATGGAAGTCATGGCAGTAAGTAAAGCAATAACATGGCTCGAGACACAGACATTCACTAGGGCTTGTTTCCTTAGCGACTCAATGAACATGATCAAGAGGATAGAGGAGGGGTCGATCCGAAGAGAATGGTTGCTGCCTCTGAAGCGGTCTCGGCTGGCAAAGATTAGTTTCATCTTCGTGCCAGGTCATGCGGGAGTACAAGGAATTGAGCGGGCTGACAAGCTCGCAGGTGAGGCTACTGTGGAGGGCGGGCGCGCCATGGACCAGGCTGACATTCTGAATGCTCTACGAGAAGTGAGACTTTTGCGAGAACCAAGTGATGACTGTGAATCTACTACAATGGCCAGACTGCGGGAGCAGCAAATTAAAAGAGGGGTGGCCAAACAAGAACACTACGCAGGAAGCCAAAGAAGATCGATAAACCAACACAGAACTGGCGTCGTTAGCCGCTACACGCTGCGGGATTTGCTGAGGAGGGGATCCGAGCACTTATGGACTGAATGGTTCGATGTGCAACGAGGATGATCTGTCGACTAACTAACTAACTAACTTGGAAGCAGACCGCCTTGCGTTGGTTCCCATGCAAAAGTGTGAGTACCGGCTGTTCAGAAAGCAATGGCAAAGTTTTTTTTTGGTTTTTTTGGTTTTTCGCATATCCATTGCAGGACATCGCTGTCAACATCAGCATCTTTCAGCTGATTGTTGATTTCTTGGCAAGATTACGCTCAATAGTTTGCCATTGCAATGGCAAACTACTTAACGTAAAATTGCCAAGAAATCACAGTTAAAAATAAAAATCGCTATCGTTGACTGCCAAGTCATAAACGAAATACAGGTAACTAATGTCTGAAGGTGTAAGAAGAAGTTTACAAAAACTCTATCACTCTGTCATTATATATGTAGGACGATGCTGGCCTTGCAGTTAAAATGAAACAAGTAAAGGTAGTTTACATTTGATGTGGTTGGAACCTGAAGAGAAGAAGAGTAAAGTATTTGAAACTTTGGTACATTTATTTGTTTCACTATTGTAAAAAGCTACCGAGCAAAGGACCGGGCAAAATACAATGAATGCACTCGGAGAGACGGGGTGATTAAATGAAACAAGTGATGACTGTGAACGTTAGCTAGGATGACTAGGGAGCTGCGCTGAACATGCCATGATGGTGGTCAAACGAAGGTTCCGTGAATGCGTCCCTTGTCTTGCTGAGTGAGCCCGCCTATTGCTCCGTGCATTCAGCCTACAAAATGCAATAACCCTATTACACACAGACCTAAAGCAGGAAACTGCCTCACGGCAATATTTTTCCCAGTGATGACTATGAAACTGCAACTTGACCAGACTGCAAGAATATGAGGTCGCAAAGGGCAAGGGTGTAGCCTGACAAGAATAGTCAACCCAGACAGAACTGGTGTCGTTGAGTGCTACACGCTGAGGGAGATACTGAGGAGGGGATCCAAACACTTATTAACTAAATTATTCAGGGACTGAGTGGTATCGAGGTATGGTGTCCGCCTTGAGTGCTGGAGGTCCCGGTGAGGGCCGGGAATTTTTCACGTGGACTTCTAGTAAAAAAATTTCCCCTGGTCTCTGGGTAGTGAGATCGGACGCCCGTGTATATTGTTTTGCACGTAAAAAATCCCCTGGCAGTTGGAAATCGAAAAAGAGTAGCCTACGGCGCTGCCCGGGCAAAATTTCGAGTTAAAAATCTACCCAAAGTATTTCAGGATCCTCGCTGGTGCTACGGAGTTCGTGCACTGAGCTGAGATTCTCCGGACTCATGCTTGAGTTAGGAGTAGAACGGAGCACTTATGGGTTACACCCGTGTGTTGTGATGTTGATCCGTCGACTAAACTAAACTAAAATAGTTACTCTACATTATGTGTAGAAATATGACCAATGACAAAAGAATGTCAGGGTAAAATTGACTCTTTCGAAATATGTGGCTACACAGATGAGCAGGGGGAGTCTCATGGCATGGGGGTGGGGGGGGGGGGGGTGTGTACAATTATTATTTCTTTTTTAAACGGATTGAAGAAAACTTAATTGAAAAAGATTACGATCAGACAAAGTACTTGGGCACATCAATATAAAGAAGCAGCTCCTTGTTGACGGGTGTGCGGGAGGGAAATATGAGATGATGGGTGCAAGTGGAACACGGCGTTACATGTGGGTATACATCAAGTTTTCCTTGGGTTGAGCTAAACTGGGAACCATGGGATTCTTGGTATTAGCTAGACTGGGAACCAAAATGTGTTATGAAACCTACTGGAGAAATATTGGTTCATGGGAGAAGCCGGGTGGCTATGCCCATTTTGAGTGGGATTAAAACGCCTGAGCGGGGCGACGTCCCCGGGAATCCAGCCGGGAGTGCGGGCTCCGGATTAGGAAGGCAGCCAGGCAGCGGAGTAGGAGCGAATTCTTGAAGAGGTGATTAGGACATCCAATCAATGCGTTGCCCGGCAGCCAGCAACCTCTGCAAGGTCCAAAAGTGAGAGTTTCCGATTGCTAATGGCTGCGCTTAAGTCGATTGGCCTGAGGGTTTGACCCGAGGGTCCTACCAGACACACCGCAATCACATCTGAAAAAATCACTCGGATGAACGCAAAGAAGAAGAAGAACACGGCGTTACATGTGGGTATACATCAAGTGGAACACGGCGTTACATGTGGTATACATCAAGTGGAACACGGCGTTACATGTGGGTATACATCAAGTGGAACACGGCGTTACATGTGGGTATACATCAAGTGGAACACGGCGTTACATGTGGGTATACATCAAGTGGAACACGGCGTTACATGTGGGTATACATCAAGTGGAACACGGCGTTACATGTGGGTATACATCAAGTTATGAGCTACAAGAAGCCGGTGTGAGTACAGCATGAAGGCGAGGCTTTGGGGATGTTGGAGGAAGCATTACAATCCAGCCTTCAGTGCTCACATGTCACTTGGTGATGCTGATCGTTGGTTTGGGGGGGGGGGGGGGGGGGGTCTGGAAGATTGAGTTCTATCTCTTGAACCCTCTGCGTTGACGTTGAGATATTTTCAGCCTTGAAAAGTACTGCATCTGTTGGGGTGAGGCTGGTGTGGAGACTTTTCTCCTGATCCGGTACCGCAGTACCATAAATACGGGGACTGTGTTGTGTTACACATCTCCTCTTCCCGTCTCAAGCGCTTAATCCTGCGGGGTGTGCATATCGGTATTTGAGCTTCACGTCTGCAATGAAGCTTGAGATTCTTGGGTTATGAGCTAAACTGGGAACCCAATCTGAGATTCTTGGGTTATTAGCTAGACTGGGAACCCAAAATGTGTGTATATCTTACTATGGAGAAATATTGGTCATGGTGAAACCTGGTCTTGCGACTTGTTGGTCCTGGTGATGCTGATGACAGTGGCGTGCAGCGCGGGGTGCGACGGCCCCGGGCATCCAGCCGGGAGTGGGGCATCCGGTTAGGGAGAGGGGGCAGCACAGTGCAGTCGGAGGGGAGGAGGAATGAATGAGGTAAAGAACAATTTAGGGACATCCAATCAAGTGGTTGGCCCCGGGCATCAAAGAACCTCTGCAAGCCATTGGCTGATGATGATTATTTCTTTTCTTTTTGCGTTCGTTCTTTCATGTTGACACAAACAAAAGAGCCCTCATGATGTAGTCAGTTTCTTGAAGCTCCTCTATTATTCCATAGTTTTGAATACAGTGACGTCTCACTAGGCCAGTATTGGCTTTAGTATTTACCGGTGGCAATCGTGAAGAACTTGCACTGCAGAATGATGACACTACCCGCATAGCACGGTGGTGAGTAACGCAGAGCAAGCCTATACATAAGCTTTTTAACTAATTCAGTGCCAAACAAACCATACATTTGGACCAAACATGGTACACAAATTAAAAGGTATTATAATGTATACTTCCATTCACTGACCATTGAAACTATGGAAAATACATGAAACAAAACAAATAACACGATGACATTAGTGTGGCGATATATCATCCTTCTGTCTATATGGGAGGTCACATCTGGGGATGTATTATCCTTCGGCATTTAATCAATTAAATCTGCTATGGTGATGATTGACGAGAACTCGTGATCACTCACTGTGGTAAATGGGTGAAGGTGTATGTAAGTATTGAACAGTTTTTCCTTTGAAATACAGTGTCTATAAATGCAGCGTTGCCTCCTGTATAAACTTCAATGTCTTTCTTAGTTCACTCAGTGGTCCGTAAAGTTTAGCTTCAATTGTTGTTTCTCTAGGCAAGAAGATATGCCTGGGTGTGTTTTATTCGTGGCAGAGTTGGATTATATAATAGGCTGTCTTTAGATCCAATCCCTATGTGCACATGACCGATTTGCCAATGCAGTGTTGTAATTTGTCTAGTTTAATTAAAGAAGAGACACGTCAGAGTATGGCACATCTCAAGACATTTCGCATTTGTTGATCCCCACCATCGAAGCCACATGTTATCAAATACTAACTGTCGACTAATAGTGGAAATCAACAAAACAATCTACTAATACTGGAAATGCCGGTCTCTCTGGCCTAAGCGTTAACGTCTTTCTCCGTAATCATGTGTATTCTCGTGAGTAACGTAACCTGCGCGAGAATTGGTGGCGGTTCTCGCCGCGTTGGTAACTTACGGGTATGTGAGCCGGTCGCTCAGAAATCAATGGCAAACTACTGAGCGTAATATTGCCTTAGTACATCAACAGCAGCTGAAAAATGCTGATGTTGACTGCAACGCCCTGTAAGGAATATACCAAAAAAAAAAAAAAAAAATACTGGAAATAAATAAAGACAAAATGTTCGTTGGTGTGCAAGAGAGTATTAACTCCAGCCTAATGAGAATATCCAAATGGCACGCTCAGGCAGATAACATTAACCCGATGTACAGCGGTGATCATCAACATCACGTGCCATGCCGATCAGCATGGGCGAACACGGTTCACCATCTGTCACAATCACGTCTTGGATCAAATCTGTGTACTTGCCATGTGACCAAACCATCTAGGTATTCATCTGTCTCCCCGCCTCTTATTCTTTTCTTATAAATTTTTCTAGTTGTCACAACGTTTATAGTTTATTTCTCCTCACAACCGTGCCCCTCCCCCCCCCCCCCCCCCAAAAAAAAAAAATAATCTTGACTATCTACATGTCATTTCTCTAACCAATCTACGGTTTTCATTTATTTCTTGCAGAACGTTTTTCTGTCTGGCCATGGCATACATTTAATTTCCCACAGAAACCACATTTTTACTGCCATTAGATATTTCTCAGCCTCTTGGTGTCATATTTTTATTTTAAAAAAGGTTTAGTTGCACTTTCTCTAAAGAACGTTACAATCAGCCCCAGCATGGGTACTTTTGCTTTTATTCACCCCAAACAAAAGGGAACGACAGGCTATGACGTCACATCCAGGGGTTCCCTGTGCTGCGCCGAACATTCAGGGGGTTTCCGTGTGTTGCGCCGTAGCTCGGTGCGCAATTCTATGCGGCGGTGGTGCGCTATTCTTTCACTTTCCGGTTAGGGTTATGGTTAGGGGGGTAGGGTTAGGATTAGGGTTAGGGTTAGTGTGTGTACCCTACCCCCTAACCCTACCCCCCTAACACTAACCGGAAAGTGATTGCAGAGGACCGATGCAAATGAGGATCGAAGGGAGACAGGAAACGGTTGCCACAGCCCCAAAGAAACAACACTGTGGTGTGGGGCAATTGAAACGCACTGACACGCACTCCAGCCGAACACAGGGAGATCACCGTCGGCGCTAAATATAGCTGGTGACGCTAAATATAGCTCACGAAGTTTGTTTGGGGTGAATTAGCAAAAGTACCCCAGCATGTATTGACTGTGATGTACTAGGTAATTTAGTCCAGTAGTTTGCCATTGCTTTCAGTATCAGATAATGCCTATAATATTAGACTAATGGACATATATTATCGCTGGGGTGAGAGGTGTTAGACCTTCACATAGTCTTCACACACTCTTTGTTGTTATTGACAATTTCTCTGACGTCTTCTCCTTTTTACGTCAGCCTCTTAGTTTCTCGTACAATTTAGTTCGCGATTTTCTCACTAATTTTATTTTGCGTAATTTCATCTGCGCTGCTACTTGGCAACCGGCATTATGAGGTGGGGTAGTCCTTCCCCCACACATATTTACTGGGACAATTCTAAACATTATTCGGTGTGCACTTTTTGAGAGGGGGGGGGGGGGGGGGTTGGGGTCGACCCCACATTAATACAGGTTGAATGAAATGCTATTAAGGGGGATTGACCCAGGGTCACTGTCTTGAAAGCACACTATTCTAATGGACTGCCCTAGAAATGCAGAACACACAAGTGAAAAATCACATCAAGTGAGATGGGATGCATATAAGAAACCATAAGAGATAGGCCTACAGAGACAAATGAGAATCTAAGAAGATAATTAATACCTATTACTGATTTTATAGAACACCGAAGAATTAAATAGTTCGGCAACAAGACAAGTGAAACACTGATTGCCTCTTCCTCCTCTCTACGACGCGTCACGATAAAAAAAAAAAAACAACAAAAAACAGTAGGACAAAAGAAGAAGCAGAAGGTACCGTGGCTCCAATCAACCAGTTTGGATATTTTACCAGATTGCCACATAGTTCTAACTAACTTCAAATTGTATTGCTGAATGTATTGTTGTATTGTCTATTAATTTTAATTATATTAGTTATATCCAGATAACTATTCTTATTTTTGTAATCAATTGAAAATATTAGTTTTATTGTATGGTTTTGTTATGCCACATACAGTAACGGTCGCGCAGAAATATGGCTTTCCAATGCTAGAAAAAGGCCGGCAGTTTACAAACATGGAAGCTTCGCAGAACGCGGCCGGTGGTGCCGGCGGGGGCAGATTCAGAAGGAAGCGATATGGACATGATGGGAAGCGCTCTGACAGGGAAAACGGTAGATTCACATCATATAATTAAGTTGGCTTGTGTCAAATTGTAGATTGGACTACTGTCTGAGAGTCATGGACTGAAGAGTGTTAACTGTTGCCGTCCGTTAACGGTTGTTACGTGTGGTCTTGTCCTTGTCCCAATAATTTGAAAGATTGTTTGTTGGGTCAGATCATGATTATTATTGATTCTTTAATTTATAATAATGCACATTTTTGAGAGGATCGATAGATATTATATATGTCACGCAACGGTACCTCAGAACTGGGAACGGTTCTAACCCCGGTTGTGGCTTGCGGGATAACAGCCGGCCGCTCAGAAAGCAATGGCAAACTACTGAGCGTAATCTTGCCAAGAAATCAAGACAGCTGAAAAATGCTCAGTGCTGTTGACAGCGATGTTCTGTAAAGGATATGCGAATTAATAAAAAAAAACGGTACCTCATTGATCTCAACATCAGTGTTCAGTTGGAAAGTGGACAGAGACATGAAAAGATTATTATAAAGTAAAGTGAAGAGACGAAAATTAAACACGGTCAACTATGAACACCAATCAATTAAATAAATAATATATGTTTTATTTAATTTATAATTGAATTATTTAAAACCATGTCAGTTATGAGTGCATGTATGTATATAACATTATAACTAGCTATACTGTGACTATGGTTTCAGTCAAGACTACCATGCCAGCTGAACACGGACTATACTAATATTAATATTATTATTACTATATTAGTACTAACTACTATTGTGAATTGTGTACCTAAATATCTGAGTCTATGTATGAGGTTAGCAGAAACTTTCTAAATTCTACTGTGTTGATCCTGAACTGATTTTTCAAAGATTCTAAAAACATAATGACAATGTTTATGTAGGAGAAAGTTTTTACAACAGCAAAAATCATGAAAATGTCTTGAAGATACAAAATAATAATACTATTTTATTGATATTAATAGGACACACACAAAATGCATTCATTAAATAGACATTTATGATTGGCAGACGTTTCCTTGTTGAGCAAGATTAAGACATCAAGTGTTTCATTTTTCCAAAAGCTACTTATATTTTGAAATATTGCTCAATGTCTTTAAAACCCCATTATTATTATTAGGTATGTGTCAATTATTCCCTGTTTTCTTGCCCAATCTATTGATTGGAATTACTGTTTCCTGTGAATTTTAATTTGTTGAATCATCTCCAGGATATAATTTCTGTTATTTCTTCCTTGCCTTGTTTTTCTTTTCATTGTATATCTAGTTAGAGTCATTATTTTCTGTAAGGGAAAATCACAACTTATATGTTAACATAGCAATATATCTAGTCTGTTATCACTGCTCCACAGAAAAGCATATAAAGACAAGTGTTGTAAATGTGGATGTGAACTCGGCAGTGATAGAGGCCTTCCAGAACTTTCAGGTGGAGCTGGACACCAGAAATGACTGCTATGAGAGGATCATCAAGTTAAGCAGAGACATCACCATTGAAAGCAAGAGACTGATATTTCTCTTACACAGAGTTACAGGGTAATACAAATATTTCTCTTACACAGTTACAAGGTAATACAACTATTTCACTGGCATTGTCATTCTCTTTGTGCCCTGCCAACTGGTGTAAGCATCAATGTCCCACCACAGACCTCGGTCTGTAGCACTGTGGATCAACTTTGTTGATAAAATTCCTCCATGCCACTGTCGCAGTCCATCCAGCATCATCTCTCTCAAGCCGACACTCAAAACTCCGGGGAAAGCCCAGATGGTCATATAATCAGACTGCTGTTGGTACCATTAGTATTGGAACTCTTTGCTGGCTGTTGCAGAGGAGGATGGAGCACATATGGGAATATCCCGAGTGCTGTGAACTGTCGGTCTGCTTCTCTACAGTCAAAGGAAATGCAAACTCTACCTAAGATACCATCATATTCTTGATGGTCTCAGTACAGCTGACTTGGAGATTACAAATAATTACAGTAATAATTAGTCCAATATAAAATAACTGGAAAAGTGAGGAGCAACTAAGGCACTTTTAACAAATTGAACTTTTCAACGTAAAATCTTCCTCAAGGAGATACAAATGTAAGCATATCAACACAAATCAGTTCAAACCCATGTAGAAAAACAATGAAGCCATACTCTACAAGAGGTTAAAAAAACAAAACAAATTGGTACGATTAAGGGCCTAATTTTTGCCATGAGGAGCATTGGATATTTGGTGTGGGCTCCATAAGTTTAGACCAATTGGCACTTGATGGATGATGTGGTCAGTTGTATTATTTAAACTAAATTTGCCAGACCCACAAAATAAATAACACCAAAGTAAAACCAGTCTCAGCGTTCTAATATCTGGGCAGCATTTTCACAAAGGATGGAAGATTTGATAAGATAGAAACAAGACTCCCTCTGCTGTGTATCCTTCCTGCAGCAGTTGACGGACTCACACGTTCCAGTGACCCTAAGAATTATGCTGACTTTAATGCAGCTACTAGTAAGGAACCCATGTCGGACAGGCCAAGGGGCATGATCCAGATGAAGTGATCACAAACCTGTTGCTTTGTAAATAAAATGGGTACAGTCAGAGGCTGGGGAAAGCAAACCTGAAAAATAAAAAAAATGCTTGTTGGATGTGATGAGCCACAAGTTTGATGAAATAGTGCAACGCAGCTCACTTAATGATGTAATAATGATGAAACAAAGTCCTAGAAGAAACAAATGAAAAAAGTAAACTGATTAGAGAATTTAGACATAGGCACAAGTTTTTGGTCATGTTATGAGAAGAAATAAATTGGAGAACTTGGTGACATCTGGCAAAATCGAGGGCAAGAGAACAAGGGGAGGGCAGAGAAGTAAATACCTGGATGGCTTGGCCATGTAGCATGGTCGAGACAAGAACACTGGCCTGATCCACGACTCTGGTGATCGAGTGAGATGGCCAAACATGACCGACCACGCTTATCAGCATGACACATGATGATGATGATAATGTAACAAAATGCTGACAGGCAAAATCTGACTTATCAGCTGTCACCCAATTCTACTTCTTCTTCTTTGCATTCATCCGGAGTGTTTTTTTAGATGCGATTGCCATGTGTCTGTTATGCGCCCTTGGGCCGAAACCCGTAGGCCAACACATCCGGCTTTAGCGTGCTTTTTTGACCAGGTAGCATTCCTGGGAGCTGATTCTAAAACATCCGAAGATTACAACTGAAGTTCACAAATGACATTGGAACACAATAAGCAAACATGGATACAAGGCAATACATCTAGCCTTGGAATACAAGCTTTATCTCCCTCCACCCCTATGCTTAACACCAGGTGTGGGTTAGGAAAGGAGACTTCCATCTACCTCGAGCTAGACAGTAGACATTTTGTTTTAATTGCAATGTGACTAAATAAGCCACGTTCTTTAGCATATATGAATAGAAAAGTTCATTGCATGTCCTTGTACAGGATATCGCAATCAACCCCAGCATGTTTGCTGTTTGTGATTTACTAGCCAACTTTTGCATTCAATAGTTTGCCATTGCTTTCTGAAAGACCCATGCCACATACCATCAAAATCCATGCAAAGCAGTCCGCTTCTGGGTCGCCTGATTTCAAATCCTCAACTCGGCATGTCGTGGGATTGTGGAACATGTTCACTACCCCTAAGGCCACAGCACCAGCATATGAATAGAAGAGCCTTATGGCCATAGTCAGCAGTGCCCGGATCATGACCATCTTGTGCCATGCCAGCTGCCGTAGGTGATCATGCATCTTCATTGATCTTTAGGTGTTCTGGATCAATTCTGTTGATGATTTTTCTCCCTGTCACCAACCAAGTCCTTCCAGCATCATTTCTCTCGGGTTGCCCTTGTATCTTCTGACACTGATCTTTCCCCTCATTTCTCTCTCTTTTCCCACTGATCTTTCCACTCATTTCTCTCTGTCTCTTTTCCCACTGATTTTTCCACTAATTTCTCTCTGTCTCTTTTCCCACTGATCTTTCCACTCATTTCTCTCTGTCTCTTTTCCCACTAATCTTTCTACTCATTTCTCTTTGTCTCTTTTCCCACTAATCTTTCCACTCATTTCTCTCTGTCTCTTTTCCCACTAACCTTTCCACACATTTCACTCAATCTCTTTTCCTGCTAATATTTCCTCTAATTTTTCTCAATCTCTTTTCCCAATAATCTGTCCGCTCATTTCTCTCTGTCTCTTTTCCCACTATTGTTTCCCCTCATTTCTCTCTGACTCTTTTCCCCTAATCTTTCCACTCATTTCTCTCTGTTTCTTTTCCCACTAATCTTTCCACTCATTTCTCTCGGTCTCTTTTCCCGCTGATCTTTCCCCTCTTTTTCAACTGATCTTTCCCCTCATTTCTCTCTGTATCTTTCCCCACTAATCTTTCCAGTCTCCTCTATATTTTCCAGTGCTTCTCTTCTCATTAGCTGACAAGAAATACTGCTTGTCTCCAGCTTATATGTGTATATAATGTCTTGTATCATTAGACTTTCTGGCAGTCGCAAGTTACTCTGGCAGTCCAGTGTATTTGCAATGTGTGTTATAAACCACATTGCCTGAATAGCCTATTGAAAATGCTATTTCCTTTGCTCTAAAGGTCAGATGACAAGGACACCATTCTCAAGGAGGCAATGGTCAGGATGCTAGAACTTCGCACTTCCAAGTTCCTCCCCCTTGCCAAGGAGTTGAAAGGGCAAGACCCATATCAGTTCTTACGGGCTTTTTCACCAGGTTTTAATTTGTTTTGTCTTCAGTGTACTGTGTGTGTTAGATTTTATTAAAACTTTGGGTAGGAGGTGTTCAACTTACTAGAGTGTGGTGCTAGTTTAACTTTGGGGTGTGTGGTGTTAAACTTTGGGGTGTATGGTGCTAGTTTAACTTTGGGGAGTGTGGTGGTAGTTTAACTTAGGGGAGTGTGGTGCTAGTTTAACTTACGGGAGTGTGATGCTAGTTTAATTTTGGGGAGTGTGGTGCTAGTTTAATTTTGGGGAGTGTGATGCTAGTTTAATTTTGAGGAGTGATGCTAGTTTAACTTTGGGGAGTGTGGTGCTAGTTTAGCTTTGGGGAGTGTTGCTAGTTTAACTTTGGGGATTGTGGTGCTAGTTTAACTTTGGGGAGTGTGGTGCTAGTTTAACTTTGGGGAGTGTGGTGCTAGTTTAACTTTTTATACTTCTCATATACAAACACATATTGATTACTGCTCCACAGTCTGGGATGGATGCTCCAAATCAATAACAAAACGCCTATATTCACTCCAGAAAAGGGCAGTGCGTTTAATTAATGGTGAAAAGCTTACCGACAATTCTAACCTATATAAACGTCTCCGGTTACTGCCACTCCACAAGCGCCTGCTTTTTAATAAGACCAAACTAATTCACAAAATCCTATTTCAAAATGCTCCAAGCTACCTTTGGCCATTGTTTAAATATAACGCTAGACATAGCGAACGACTAAATATACTTCATGTCCCTAAACCTAGGATAGACTTATATAAAACAAGCTTAGCATACTCTGCCGCTCAGTTGTGGAACAATCTTCCACAAGAAATCAAAGACACCACCAATCATGATACATACATTCGCAACCTGTTTGAACACTACCTTAGTACAGACTACATGCCCCATAACAAATAACACAAAAAAGACAATAATGGTAACTTATCTCAAACGACAACTAGCCAAAAAACATTCCCTTATGTATGGCACGTTACACCCTCCTTAGGTATTTATAATGCCCATGTTAAACACTGCCTCAGTGAGTCATTTGTTATTGATTATTTTTCATGCGTTTTAATGTTCTTTTGTTGTCAAAAGTTGCTTCATAAGTGATGTTGAATGAAAGAATGTATGAGAGGAAATAGAGAAGAAGGGCAGAATGTCAGACGGGCCTGCGTGCCCAATTCTTAACCCTTTGAAAATAAAGACTTATTATTATTATTATTATTGGGGAGTGTGGTGCTAGTTTAACTTTGGGGAGTGTGGTGCTAGTTTAACTTTGGGGAGTGTGGTGCTAGTTTAACTTTGGGGAGTGTGGTGCTAGTTTAACTTCAGGGAGTGTGGTGCTAGTTTAACTTTGGGGAGTGTGGTGCTAGTTTAACTTTGGGGAGTGTGGTGCTAGTTTAACTTTGGTGAGTGTGGTGCTAGTTTAACTTTGGGGAGTGTGGTGCTAGTTTAACTTTGGGGAATGTGGTGCTAGTTTAACTTACGGGAGTATAGTGCTAGTTTAACTTTGGTGAGTGTGGTGCTAGTTTAACTTTGAGGAGTGTGATGCCAATTTAACTTTGGGGAGTGTGGTGCTAGTTTAACTTTGGGGAGTGTGGTGCCAGTTTAACTTTGGGGAGCGTGGTGCTAATTTAACTTTGGGGAAGGTGGTGCTGGTTTAACTTTGGGGAGTGTGGTGCTAGTTTAACTTTGGGGAGTGTGGTGCTAATTTAACTTTTGGGAAGGTGGTGCTGGTTTAACTTTGGGGAGAATGGTGCTAGTTTAACTTTGGGGAGTGTGGTGCTAGTTTAACTTTGGGGATTGTGGTGCTAGTTTAACTTTGGGGAGTGTGGTGCTAGTTTAACTTTGGGGAGTGTGGTGCTAGTTTAACTTACGGGAGTGTGATGCTAGTTTAACTTTGGGGAGTGGTGCTAGTTTAACTTTGGGGATTGTGGTGCTAGTTTAACTTTGGGGAGTGTGGTGCTAGTTTAACTTTGGGGAGTGTGGTGCTAGTTTAACTTTGGGGAGTGTGGTGCTAGTTTAACTTTGGGGAGTGTGGTGCTAGTTTAACTTTGGGGAGTGTGGTGCTAGTTTAACTTTGGGGAGTGTGGTGCTAGTTTAACTTTGGGGAGTGTGGTGCTAGTTTAACTTTGGGGAGTGTGGTGCTAGTTTAACTTTGGGGAGTGTGGTGCTAGTTTAACTTTGGTGAGTGTGGTGCTAGTTTAACTTTGGGGAGTGTGGTGCTAGTTTAACTTTGGGGAGTGTGGTGCTAGTTTAACTTTGGGGAGTGTGGTGCTAGTTTAACTTTGGTGAGTGTGGTGCTAGTTTAACTTTGGGGAGTGTGGTGCTAGTTTAACTTTGGGGAATGTGGTGCTAGTTTAACTTACGGGAGTATAGTGCTAGTTTAACTTTGGTGAGTGTGGTGCTAGTTTAACTTTGAGGAGTGTGATGCCAATTTAACTTTGGGGAGTGTGGTGCTAGTTTAACTTTGGGGAGTGTGGTGCCAGTTTAACTTTGGGGAGCGTGATGCTAATTTAACTTTGGGGAAGGTGGTGCTGGTTTAACTTTGGGGAGTGTGGTGCTAGTTTAACTTTGGGGAGCGTGGTGCTAATTTAACTTTTGGGAAGGTGGTGCTGGTTTAACTTTGGGGAGAATGGTGCTAGTTTAACTTTGGGGAGTGTGTTGCTAGTTTAACTTACGGGAGTATAGTGCTAGTTTAACTTTGGTGAGTGTGGTGCTAGTTTAACTTTGGGGAGTGTGGTGCTAATTTAACTTTGGGGAGTGTGGTGCTAGTTTAACTTTGGGGAGTGGTGCTAGTTTAACTTTGGGGAGTGTGGTGCTAGTTTAACTTTGGGGAGTGTGGTGCTAGGTTAACTTTGGGGAGTGTGGTGCTAGTTTAACTTTGGGGAGTGTGGTGCTAGTTTAACTTTGGGGAGTGTGGTGCTAGTTTAACTTTGAGGAGTGTGGTGCTAGTTTAACTTTGGGGAGTGTGGTGCTAGTTTAACTTTGGGGAGTGTGGTGCTAGTTTAACTTGGGAAGTGTGATGCTAGTTTAACTTACGGGAGTATAGTGCTAGTTTAACTTTGGTGAGTGTGGTGCTAGTTTAACTTTGGGGAGTGTGGTGCTAATTTAACTTTGGGGAGTGTGGTGCTAGTTTAACTTTGGGGAGCGCGGTGCTAGTTTAACTTTGGGGAGCGCGGTGCTAATTTAACTTTGGGGAAGGTGGTGCTAGTTTAATTTTGGGGAGAATGGTGCTAGTTTAACTTTGGGGAGAATGGTGCTAGTTTAACTTTGGGGAGTGTGCTGCTAGTTTAACTTTGGGGAGAATGGTGCTAGTTTAACTTTGGGGGAGGTGGTGCTAGTTTAACTTTGGGGAGTGTGGTGCTAGTTTAACTTTGGGGAAGGTGGTGCTAGTTTAACTTTGGGGAAGGTGGTGCTAGTTTAAACTTACAAGAGTGTGGTGCTAGTTTAACTTTGGGGAGTGTGGTGCTAGTTTAACTTTGGGGAGAATGGTGCTAGTTTAACTTTGGGGAGTTTGGTGCTAGTTTAACTTTGGGGAGTTTGGTGCTAGTTTAACTTTGGGGATTGTGGTGCTAGTTTAACTTTGAGGAGTGTGGTGCTAGTTTAACTTTGGGGAGTGTGGTGCTAGTTTAACTTTGGGGAGTGTGGTGCTAGTTTAACTTACGGGAGTGTGGTGCTAGTTTAACTTTGGCGAGTCCTGGGAAGGTTAACCCATAGCAAATGCCCGCAAAAGTCTGATGTGTCTGCCTAACAGCGCAAGAACGCAGCTGTGCTGTAAATAGGCATAACGCAATCAAGTCCGGAAAAAAAACCTCCGGATGAACGCAGAAGAAGAAGAAGCAGAAGTTTAACTTTGTGGAGTGTGGTGCTAGTTTAACTCTGGGGAGTGTGGTGTTAAACTTTGGGGATTGTGGTGCTAGTTTTACTTTGGGCAATGTGGTGTTAGTTTAACTTTTGGCAGTGTGGTGATAGTTTAACTTAGGGGAGTCTGGTGTAACTTAGGGGTATATGGTGTTAGTTTAACTTACGGGAGTCTGGTGTTTTCACATCCATGGTGACACAGTTGCACACCCAATGGCTGCGATAAATATGTAGAGTTTCATGTGCAAGCAACATTAACATCCATTCTCAAGTGATGATTGTACCGTGTTTACCCAAAAAGACCAACCCCTATAATAAGCACTAGCACAATTTTTCAGGATGCGTTTAATATAAGACCTACCTCTAAAATAAGCCCTATTTAATATCGTCAGCTAGAATGAGAAACTTGTTGCCGAATGGCCAGTCGAAGTACAGAAGCCACTGGTGTGCACTTGATAATGAACGGATGTGGTTCATAATTCAATATGTCACTCGTGTTAAATAAGAAGATGACATGACTGTATTTGAACAAATGTAGAATTTTGTACATGAATAAATGTAGATTTTTTAATCTGAAAAAAATATATATATATATAAGATATCCCCTGAAAATAAGCCCTAGTGCATTTTTTAAAGCTAAAATTAATATAAGACCCATCTTATTTTCGGGGAAACACGGTAGACACCGGCAATGGTTTAACAAATGCTTTAGATCTTTGTTTTATTCTGTTCCAATGGTTGGTGATGAATACTCTGAAGACCTGAGTTGTAGCCCTTAAGCTCAGTGCTGTGATGTTTAGGTCGTTTGATGTTCAATCTATCTGCCGCTTGTTTCCCACCACATCAATATGTCTTTGGGAAAAGATCCAACAGATCCCCCATATCTTCGATTGTTTAATTGAAGCATGCTTGTCTTCACCCTTCTCAGAAAGCTCAGTTAGTCTTGAAATATAACACAACCCATCTGATCCTGAATAACAACACAACCCAGTTGATCTTGAGACATACAACCCAGGTGATCTTGAAACAACACAATCCAGTTGATCTTGAGACATAACACAACCCATCTGATCTTCAAACATAACAAAACCCAGTTGATTTTGAAACATAACACAACCCAATTGCTCTTGAAACAACAACCCATCTGATCTTGAAACATAACACAACCCATCTGATCTTGAAACATAACACAACCAATCTGATCTTGAAACATAACACAACCCAATTGCTCTTGAAACAATACAACCCATCTGATCTTGAAATATAACACAATCCATCTGATCTTAAAACATAAACCATCTGATCTTGAAACAACACAACCCATCTGAGTATGAAACATAACACAGCCCATCTGATCTTAAAACATAACACAACCTATCTGATCTTAAAACATAACACAGCCCATCTGATCTTAAAACATAACACAACCTATCTGAGCCATGAAAGGTCTTGATTCTATCAGAGAGGTTGATCTAGAGACCTGCGACATGCATGGTCAGTTAGTGTTACTCATGCCATGTTGTTTGTAAGCTTGTTCACCATGGGTTAGATTTTGCAGTTAAAGTTGTCAATGGATTTCAGGTAGCCGGTCTCACCAACCCTCCTTAGCTGCCGCTTAAGACATGCATGGTAGGTTACAGTGTTACTATTCTTTGCTTCCCTTATAGATTCCAGTGAACACGCAATAGATTATACATTACTAAATGGTAAATTTAACTATGCTTATAATTATTTTTCAAAAGGAAGCATTTGTCAACAAAAAAACATGCAATATTTAAATTAATTTCTTTGTTTCTACCTCAGGTCTACAAGAATACATTGAATCTGTCACATTCTACCATTACCTGGCTAACAATCGGCTTGCCAGTTTGAATGACATCCAAACAGGATTAACCTTCACTCTACCAGATAGCACCGATAATCAACATGACCCACCGAAAGACTCCCCAGCTAAGAATTACACACCCGGAGATTTACCAAACAAAGTTATAGAAAACAGTGATGTTTCCCCTTCTGTGAAAACTCCCAAAGAAGGACATGAACAAGACTTCCAGAATGGCGATGTAGCATCAGAGGAATGTTCTGAAAGATCAGACAGCACAACAGACATACCAGCAGTTACTGCGGAGAGTATAGAACATAGAACCGCACAGACTGTGTCTGTACCTGTCCCTCCAACAGAGTACATGATGGGTGTCGCAGACTTCACTGGGGAGCTCATGAAAATGGCCATCAACAGCGTCGGGTCGGGAGACCTGAGTACACCAACAGTTGTAAGAAAGTGTTCCGTTGTAATATTTAAGTTTCTTACAGTTGTACTTATGACTCAGTTGTTTATAATTGTATTTATTCATCGCACAGTTGTTTACAGTTATATTCACCACATTTTTGTATATATATATATATATATATATATATATATATATATATATATATATATATATATATATATATATATATATATATATATATATATATATATTCACCATATTTGTTTTATTTGAACACTGCGCCACCACAGCTCCTGGTTTTGTACAGTAGTATTTATTAATTACTGTTTAGTTTAGTCGATGGATCAACATTACGGCACACAGGTGTAACCCATAAGTGCTCCGTTCTACTCCTAACTCAAGCCTGAGTCCGGAGAATCTCAGCTCAGTGCATGAACTCCATAGCACTGGTGAGGATCCTGAAATACTTTGGGAAGATGCTTAACTCAAAATTGTGCCCCGGGCAGCGCCATTAGGCTACTCTTTTTCGATTTCGAACTGCCAAGGAATAGTTTACATGCGCAACATTACACATGGGTGTCCGATCTCACTACCCAGAGATCAGGGGACATTTTTTTTACTTGAAGTCCACGTGAAAAAATCCCGGACCTCACCGGGGCTTGAACCCGGGACATCCAGAACTCGAGGCGGAAACCATAACTGTATTTCAAGGGTATCCCATCTTACAGCTGTTATCAACCTCTTTGATTCCAAGGCTTATCTGCCCAACTACGTTCTTTCTGTGGCTTTCCTGTTTGATGGTAACTGGTATAAATGTCTAGAGGTGTGTTGATGTTTGGCTTAACTTATTTTGAGCATGAGAGCCTTGGAAAGGCTTTTTAAACACATATGTTGGACAATTTAAAATATAAACTAAATGTGTAAAGGAAAATTTACACAAAGTGCATTGAAAAATCCTTTTAAAATAAAGACAATAGTTTAAAAAAAAAAAAAAGTAAACCATTGCCTAATAACCATTGTATCCCTGATCATCAGTCACGACTTCCCAAGGCACAGGTTGAAAGCTGCCACCATAGTAGCTCTAAAAGAGTGAAATGTTATGAATTTCACATATACTAGGTCCTTACTTTGAGATGCGAGATTACTCCTTCTTGTTTATGTTTTCCTTCCCTAGTACTCAGCACAGTAAGGTACATATATTAAGGTCAAATGATTTAGTAATCAGGCATTGAAGTGGTCACTGCAGCAACATATGCAAAACTCCCCTTTTCCTTATTAAAGTTAGTTACATAGCCTTTACAGGACATCACAATCATCCCCAGAATATTTTTTTGCTGTTTGTAATTTCTTGGTAGATTTACATTCAGTAGTTTACCATTGCCGGTCTCTCTTGCCGAGGGGTTACACCACTTTCTCCGTAATCCCGTTTATCACACAGTCTCATAGCAGGCGAGAACTGGGAGCGGTTCGTCCCCCGCTGGAGACTTGCGGGATAACTGAGCCGGCCGCTCAGAAAGCAATGGCAAACTATTGAGTGTAATCTTGCCAAGAAATCAACAGACAGCTGAAAGATGCTTCTGTTGACAGCGATGTCCTGTAAAAGGATATGCGAATTTAAAAAAAAAAAAAAGTTTACCATTGCTTTCTGTATAATCGGCACTCATATCATTATATGAAATACCATTGCAAGGCAGTCTGCTTCCAAATCTCCCTCAGCTGTGTTTCAAATTTGTATGCAGGATTACAAATTATCTCCGTAACCGCTTCGCCACAGAGCCGGCATACCCTCTGAGGTGACAGTTATATCCTTTATATTTTCAAACAGTAACATGACTGTGCTGTGATGGTAACATGCTGTCATCAGAAAGTGGTGATCATTGTGTCGACTTGTTTGTGTAAATATTAGTGGTCCTTTCCCATGAAGCCGTCACTTTGGTAGTGAGGCAGTGAACATCTTTCATGATTCCCTAACATACTGAGTCAAAGGTTTGAAATAGCCAAGGGTGATTGGAAAGTAGACTGCTGTTGATTTAATGGTATGAGGGAGCAGTTGTTAAGAAAGCAATAGCAAACTATTGAATGTCAAAATTATCTAGTAAATTCTATACAAACAGCCAATATTTGCTCAGGTTGATTGTGCCATCCTGTAAAGGACATTAAACAAATTTGTTCTCCCCATGAACTGGTTTTAACCATAATTAATTAATTAACTTACAAGCATGTTCTTTACATGATGTTGCATGCAACCCCAGTGTTTATTAGCTGTTTTGATTTTGAGGCGATTTTATGTTAAGTTTTGTGCTATTGCTTTCTGAATGGCTGATGGTCTTACCATTGTGAATACCAGATGCCGGCAATGAACTAATAGTCAGTGAAGTACAGATAGAATATAATGAATTAAGTTGCCATATACAAATTAGTATAGTGGAAGTCAGTTGCCATGTGCAAAAATAGTATAATGAAGTTAGTTGCCATATGCAACAATAGTATAATGAAGTCAGTTGCCATATGCAAGAAGAGTACATAACTTGAGAAACAACCAATTCCAATTTTCGAGAAAAAAAAATTCCAAATTCGGTCTCGTCCAACCTGCCTCCTCAGCATCGGTTATTGTTGAGATCCGTGGTTGTGTGGACTGTTAGTCCTAGTTCCTACTGGTTTTATTGGTCCCGCTCTGTTCGTCGGATGTATTTATTTTGTGCTATCTGGTTGTTTTCTTTGTCTTGTGTTAGTCCTGATATAGACTGGTCCTTGGTTGGGCCTACTGGGGCCCGCATTCTTTCGTTTGTTGGCTTTTTTTCTCTATTAGCACTTGTACGTGCTTGTCACTTCTTGTGTTATTCTCATCAGGGCTAGTCCCGGTCATGTCCAGTCCACATAGGGACTCGATGTAGGCAAAGGCAGAGCATTCAAGTGCAAGTCTCAAGTTGTCCCCCCAGGTCAGCGGCCCAAACTCCTTTGCGTTTGTTTTTTGGCATTTTTCATCATCGCATGTGGGTATGGTGTAGCAACAAGAGATGACCCGGTCTCCCTGTCAGCCTAGTTCAGGTGTCCTACCGGAGGAGCCAACCCACCTTCCCGCCATTCACCCCGCCATACTCAGCTGTTCCCCTCAGGACAACCGTTTTTAAAAAAAAAATATACCTAATTTGCCCAGGAATCACGAACAGCGAAAATGCTAGGGTTGACTGCTACGTCCTGTGAAGGACATGCAACTTAATTAAATTA
Organism: Cepaea nemoralis; assembly: GCA_014155875.1. Lineage (NCBI taxonomy): Eukaryota > Metazoa > Mollusca > Gastropoda > Stylommatophora > Helicidae > Cepaea > Cepaea nemoralis. The sequence continues at coordinate 114,030 of JACEFZ010016523.1, read as the reverse complement.
ACCTACGTAGTTTTTTTAACTTACAAATAACATACATACATACATACATACATATACAATGTAGGAGGGATATATGGTCTTCCCTGTTCTGCATAGGAACTGTCTGACCAGTCGCTGTAATTCTGGGTTGCTGTTTATGTGCAGGCACTCCGTCATTGTCATTGGGTTCCCAGTTTTGACGAAGTGATCTCTCAGGTCCCTTCACTCTCTATTGTACTTGTCGCATACTAGTAAGTAGTGTTCGATGGTGTTGTTCTCTCGGCAATCTCTGCAGAATGGGTTTTCTCTTGTCTTTCCAGTTGCCTAATCTGATTCTCCACAGCTGTCTGTTTGCCGGTGCTTTCATGTTGGTCTTGACTTGTGGCTTGTATCTGGGTTCACCCAGTACTTGGTATGCACGATGACCTTTAGCGCTGTCTCACCACTGTTTCCTCCATTTCTAGAGAGTGTAGTTTTGACGATATTCTTCCCTTCTACTTTACCTAGGCTGATTTTAATATTGCTGGTTAGTCTTCATTTCGCCGCTCTATCTGCTTGTTCGTTTCCCGGGATACCCCTGTGGGCTGGTATCCATCCGATGGTGACTTGGCATCCCATGTACCTGAGGTTTGTGGCTGTCGCTAGTATCTCCTCTTTTATATCGGGTCTGTTGCCTCTATTGAAGTTCCCGAGCGTTTGTACTGATGACAGGGAGTCTGTTAATATACACAGTCTCAGTGGAGGTTTTTCGGCTGCAATCTCCAGACCTTTCATTATGGCTACCAGTTCGGTCGTGCATACTGCTGTCTGGTCTGTTAGCTTGAACTGTTTCTTCAGCTTCCAGTCTGGGACCACTACTCCTGCTCCTACATCTCCCTGTTCGTTCTTGGACCCGTCTGTGTATATTATGAGGTTGTCTTTACTGATTTCTTGTATTTAGGCCTTGGCCGCGTCTCTTGCATCTGTGTCCTTGGTGATGGTCTTTGCTAGACTACAGTCAGTGAATGGGACTGTTAGTTCCCATGGTGGGATTGTTGGCTTGAACCGTCTTGTCTGTTTCAGGGTTTCTGCTAGCTCAGTTTCTTCCTTCATCTTCTCTGCTGCTTCCCATCCTGCCGGTCTTTGCAGTTTTACTATTGGGATGCCCCGCCATTTACTGGGTTGTCACTGAATGTTTGGTATCCAGGGTGGTCTTCGTCTTGTGCTATCTTTAGCCAGTAGTTATACGTCAGCTGTTTACGCCTCAGACTCAGTGGTAGTACACCCAGTGCTACCTCCATGGCTTCTTTGGATGTCCCTTTTCTAGCACCCAGGATGGTGTTTAGTGCTTGGGTCTCTATGGTGTCTAGCCTTCTCTTTGTTGGCTTCTGATGCTGAGTCGTACATAATGCTGCCACATTCTAGCTTGCCTCTGATAAATGCTTTATAGAACATCATCATTGTTTGGGTGTGGGCACCCCAACCGTTACCTTCGCTTCAGAGGTCACGGGTGACAAGCATCGCCTGGATCTTTTCTCCGGGGCATGCCGGTGTGCTGGGAAATGAACAGGCAGACAGATTGGCTGGCTCTGCAGAACTTGGTGGAGTATTGATACATGACAAGGCAGACGTGGTTGCTGCCTTGTGGGAGCACGTGTACACCTGGGAGGAGCAAATGGATTACCATGGTCTGGCAAGAATGAGACAGCAAGGAGTGCCGAGGGGATCTGGCCGACGCTCAACACTCAGAGGAAAGGCGAGACGGACATATAATCAGGTACTATTGGTGTTGGAACTCTTCGCTGGCTGCTGAGGATGGGGACTGAGCGCTTATGGGAATGCCCCGAATGCTGTGATGTCGATTCCTAAATCAATCTATCAACCGTTACCTTTTATCACCCGCAGTAGGTTGCTTGCTTTCTTGCATTTTTCTACTGTTTGACATATATGTTTTGACCAGTTCATCTGTTCATCCAGGGTCATTCCTAGGAAGACTGTGCTGTTTGTTCTATTAATGGTTGCCCCTTTTATCTCTATTTTCCAGTCCTTGTTAGGATTTATCTTCTTCATGCTGCTAAATACCATGCTGACTGTTTTATTGGTGTTGATTTTGAAACCCCATTTGTCCATCCATGCCGGTTAGCTTGTTTATCTGTTTTTGGAGAGGTCCTCGTGTAGTCTTTGCCGCCTTACCACTCTCCAACTCTTCGTAATCTGCTGAAGAAGACAGCACCCTGATGCACTGAGAGTGCAGTGAAGTTTGTTATTTAGGATATACAAGAGCAGCAGTAAGTTTCTAGCTTGAACAGAATAATAACTACCGAGATTGATTTCTAATGATCTGCCACACCAACAATTTTCACTGTTATGATTGCAGTTACCTTGTTTTGTTGGAGAATCCTCTGGAAGATTGAATTTATTTTAACTCTTAAGCCCCAGAGCAGTTTCCTGCTATGGGGCTGTGATGAGATTGGGCCATCACATGTTGTAGGCCTGGTGCACGGAGGATTGGGCCATCACATGTTGTAGGCCTGGTGCACGGATGATTGTGCCATCACATGTTGTAGGCCTGGTGTATGGAGGATTGGGCCATCACATGTTGTAGGCCTGGTGCATGGAGGATTGGGCCATCACATGTTGTAGGCCTGGTGCACAGAGGATTGGGCCATCACATGTTGTAGGCCTAGTGCATGGAGGATTGGGCCATCACATGTTGTAGGCCTGGTGCATGGAGGATTGGGCCATCACATGTTGTAGGCCTGGTGCACAGAGGATTGGGCCATCACATGTAGGCCTGGTGCACAGAGGATTGGGCCATCACATGTAGGCCTGGTGCATGGAGGATTGGGCCATCACATATTGTAGGCCTGTTGCACGGAGGATTGAGCCATCACATGTTGTAGGCCTGTTGCACGGAGGATTGGGCTTATCACATGTAGGCCTGGTGCATGGAGGATTGGGCCATAACATGTTGTAGGCCTGGTGCACAGAGGATTGGGCCATCACATGTTGTAGGCCTGGTGCACAGAGGATTGGGCCATCACATGTTGTAGGCCTGGTGCATGGAGGATTGGGCCATCACATGTTGTAGGCCTGGTGCATGGAGGATTGAGCCATCACATGTTGTAGGCCTGGTGCATGGAGGATTGGGCCATCACATGTTGTAGGCCTGTGCACGGAGGATTGGATGGCCAGTCTTCTTCTCACTTGTGCTCGTCCGATCATGATCACGACAACCCCCTATCAATTACACTAACTCCCCTCTGACCTGGTGCTGAAATAAAAGGAGACTATAGAGCTTTCTTTCCCTCATAAACCAATGGGATGTGCAACACTGGTACAGGAGCTGAACATCTGTGGAGAGGCTTTAGTAAAGTAAGGGGTCTTATTTCACACTTTGAGGCGTATTTGGTTATACCATTGACCAGTTGGCCCTCGATGGGTGGTCAATACCACACCAGCTATCTTTAATTCCCAGATCATTTCCTGGTGGCTTTTTTAGGCTGGATCAACATGGAAGCTCAGATCCATTAAAAAAAAAAAAACTCCCTGCCTCAGTGGGGCTTCAGTCACATGACCAGCGGGCAAATCAATGGGGCCTCAGTCACATGACCAGCGGGCAGTCAATGGGGCTTTGGTCACATGGCCAGTTGGCAGTCAATGGGGCTTTTGTCACATGACCAGCGGGCAGTCAGTGGGGCTTCGGTCACATGGCCAGCGGGCAGTCAGTGGAGCTTTGGTCACATGACCAGCGGACAGTCAATGGGGCCTCAAGTCACATAACTAGCGGGCAGTCAATGGGGCCTCAAGTCACATAACCAGCGGACAGTAAATGGGGCCTCAAGTCACATAACTAGCGGGCAGTCAATGGGGCCTCAGTCACATAACCAGCGGGCAGTCAATGGGGCCTCAAGTCACATAACTAGCGGGCAGTCAATGGGGCCTCAGTCACATAACCAGTGGGCAGTCAATGGGGCCTCAAGTCACATAACTAGTGGGCAGTCAATGGGGCCTCAGTCACATAACCAGCGGGCAGTCAATGGGGCCTCAAGTCACATAACTAGCGGGCAGTCAATGGGGCCTCAGTCACATAACCAGCGGGCAGTCAATGGGGCCTCAGTCACATAACCAGTGGGCAGTCAATGGGGCTTCAGACACTTGGCCAGAGGGCAGTCAATGGGGCTTCAGACACTTGGCCAGAGGGCAGTCAATGGGGCCTCAGTCACATAACCAGCGGGCAGTCAATGGGGCCTCAAGTCACATAACTAGCGGGCAGTCAATGGGGCCTCAGTCACATAACCAGCGGGCAGTCAATGGGGCCTCAGTCACATAACCAGAGGGCAGTCAATGGGGCCTCAGTGACATAACCAGCGGGCAGTCAATGGGTCCTCAGTCACATAACCAGCGGGCAGTCAATGGGGCTTCAGACACTTGGCCAGAGGGCAGTCAATGGGGCTTCAGACACTTGGCCAGAGGGCAGTCAATGGGGCTTCAGACACTTGGCCAGAGGGCAGTCAATGGGGCTTCAGACACTTGGCCAGAGGGCAGTCAATGGGGCTTCAGACACTTGGCCAGAGGGCAGTCAATGGGGCTTCAGACACTTGGCCAGAGGGCAGTCAATGGGGCCTCAGACACTTGGCCAGAGGGCAGTCAATGGGGCTTCAGACACTTGGCCAGAGGGCAGTCAATGGGGCTTCAGACACTTGGCCAGAGGGCAGTCAATGGGGCTTCAGACACTTGGCCAGAGGGCAGTCAATGGGGCTTCAGACACTTGGCCAGAGGGCAGTCAATGGGGCTTCAGACACTTGGCCAGAGGGCAGTCAAGGGGGCTTCAGACACTTGGCCAGAGGGCAGTCAATGGGCTTCAGACACTTGGCCAGAGGGCAGTCAATGGGGCTTCAGACACTTGGCCAGAGGGCAGTCAATGGGGCTTCAGACACTTGGCCAGAGGGCAGTCAATGGGGCTTGAGACACTTGGCCAGAGGGCAGTCAATGGGGCTTGAGACACTTGGCCAGAGGGCAGTCAATGGGGCTTCAGTCACATAACCAGAGGGCAGTCAATGGGGCCTCAGTCACATAACCAGCGGGCAGTCAATGGGGCCTCAGACACTTGGCCAGAGGGCAGTCAATGGGGCTTCAGACACTTGGCCAGAGGGCAGTCAATGGGGCTTGAGACACTTGGCCAGAGGGCAGTCAATGGGGCTTGAGACACTTGGCCAGAGGGCAGTCAATGGGGCTTCAGTCACATAACCAGAGGGCAGTCAATGGGGCCTCAGTCACATAACCAGCGGGCAGTCAATGGGGCCTCAGACACTTGGCCAGAGGGCAGTCATGCATGAGGAGGCATATTTGGTTGTTACCAGGTCATGATTCAGCACAGCACTTGTGGCTTGCCTGAGATTAGACCCAGGTATGATCAGTTTCCACCACAGGTGTTTGGTTTTTCATTATCAACAGATTACAACGGAATCCTGCATGGCTGAGTGGATAAGCATACTCGCTCTTAAGATTCCAGTGTGATGATGCCGAGGTAGCAGTTTCTACCCCTACACGGGTCAGTTGTTCTGAAATGTTGACTTCTCATCCTTGACTTGGGGTTGTAAATCACAAGTACCTCAGAAGTCACAATGGGTTCGCCTGATGGCAAGGGACACTGGTAATAGGGAAAGCTAATTCACACACAAAAATCAGTCCAGTGCTACTAGAAGTAGTAACACATGTATGGACTATGCTTGGGTTCAGAGTGGGCGAATGGGGGGGGGGGGGGGGGGGGGGGGGGGGGAAATGTTCCAATGGGAACTTACAATTACCTATTCTGATCATTTCTTGAGTATTACATTTGTATTTTCATGTTCACATATACTTGGTTATTCTAGGTTGCAGTGACGATGCGTGCAATTCATGATGCCTTTGCATCAATTGGAAACATTCCTAGAGACCTTCGGCACAAGTTACGAGTGCTGCGTCAGAGCTTGCAGAAGGTAGAGACGGCGTGTTACACGATGAAGGTAAGAGGATCGGAAATACCTTCACACATGCTAGCAGACGTCTTCACTACCGCCTCAGGAGCTGGCAATATGTTCTGTATGGATGACCATGAAGAATTCTACGACTGAATTTTTCAGTCAGGAGCGTCAGGAGCTGGCGATATGTTCTGTATGGATGACCATGAAGAATTCTACGACTGAATTTTTACAAGTATTTTCTGTAACCTTGAATTTTTAGTGTAAATGTCTAATAAAGCAGAATGTGGCCATCTTTCTCTAGTTCAGAGGGTGAAAATTTGTCTTTGTTGTTTTTTAAAGATGGTTGGATGTGTGTCTCTACATGTTATGTTCTTGTATGGTTTATTGTGTGTCTTCATAAATGTGATATTCTAGTATGATTTAATGTGCGTTCCTCAGATGTGATGTTCTAGCATAGTTTATTATATTATATATTTAATTTAATATTGTAATATTTAATATAAATCCATATTGAAGTTCAGCTGTAAAGAATTCAGTACCCTCTGTCCTGCTTTTATACAGTGTACTCATGCAGGATTTTCATGATAACGGTATGCAGATGTATAAGATAAACTGGATAAATTCATGATTTATTGGTCAGGTACAATGCACTCATACAGGTTTTTTTTCCAATAAAAGTATGCAAATGGTTTATGATAAACAGGATAAAGACATGATTCATAGTCAGGTGCTAATCATTAACTGCTTTATTCCGAAGAAAAAGAACATATTTTTGACAATGACAAAACTGCCAAAAGCAAATATGTATATCACTCAAGCTTAATTCTGCCTGCACACAACACAATCTGGTAAAACTATCTTGAAAAAGAATTAGACAGCAATGTTTTACAACAAATTCTCTCTCCTCTCACAGTTAAGTTTCAGTCAAAAACAATAAATGTAATTATATAAAGCCCACTGAAACAACAAACAGAATCTAGTAAACATGGCACGTTATATCACTGTAAAGAAAGAAAGCATACATGAAAATATAAAGGTAGTAATGGCCAACAAAATGTATCCATAGTTCTTATTTGAATTGTCCATGCACCTAGAACTGCTGGGGGTAATTTTATTTTACAGTATACATTTGCAGACAATCTGTCTGTGTCCTCATTTTCAGGTATGTTGCAGTATTAGGAGATCCTTGTTATTACAACCCTATAGGGTGTCTGACATAGTTTGTGTAGTGCTGCTCTGTTTCTGCTCTTCGGGAATGAATCAAGTGACTTTGAATCAGTAAAGAGAGCTCCTTGTTTCCCATTGTCTTTTTTGTCAACATTTCTGCTGTGGTTTTCAGGGCCTCTTCTCTGGTCTGAAGTTACTTGAGAACTTTTCAGTCGCTACTTGTTTGTTCCATTTTTAAGATTCAGGAGAATCCCTTAACCGCCATTTTCTGTTGGGTTATGCTGATCTGTCTGTATATGTGCAGGTCCAAGTGCTACTTTGTGTAGTTTACGATTTTTTACAGGCAACTGAGGCATACTAGAAATGTCAGGCTCGTATTTCTTCCATATCAAATTGACACTTGAGTAATATGATCACTATGTCGTCGGCTATCTTTCCAATATACATCTCGGGTATCCATACGAGGTTGCACCAACTGGACAGACAATCTGTCCACCGCTGAGGGTTGAATCCTCAACTGCTGCATGGTAGGGCTATACTGTTACCACATGTGTGTATGATGACAGCTGCGGGTTATTATGATACGATGATGTCATTTGACATGAGTTGGAGATCCCTAACTGTCACGAACCTTAAATTGAGGTCCTATAGTCAATAGTTATGTTTCTGGACATTCATTGGTGATGGATAAATAGGGCCTTAATACTAATGTAGTACAACAATCACACATCTGTAGCTTGCTCTCCTCTGATGTGCATCTATGCTAGTTCATGCTGAAACCCTGACACTCTTTAGGAATATTCTGAACCTTCTCTGGCCACTTGTAAACAAAAAGTTAACTTAGCCTTTCTGACATCACAATCTTCTTCTTCTTCTGCGCTCATCCATTTTTTTTGTGTGTGGACGTGATTGCGTTGTGCCTTCTTGTTCTGCGTTCTTGTGTCATTAGGCCGACACATCCGACTTCTGTGGGCTTTTGTTGACCGGGTTAACCTTCCCGGACATCACAATCTGATAATCATGATAACCAATGTTCCATCTCCCAAGCACTAAAACTACAACTAACAGCTGTCTACATGAAGGTCCCACCACAGAATGACTTTTGATTATGCAGCTACTCAAGCTCTGCCTCATGTCTACCACTGGACACACGCCCATCACATGACTGCTCAGGTATCATTTGCTGAGGTGATGAACAGTTAAAACAACACTGATTCTCAAGCTGTTGCTACTCTTGTCTCCTTCCTATATAGATACACATGTCCAACTCTCAGACTTGAAAAACAAAGTTACCACATGGGTGTAAGCTGTCATATACCACAACTGGAATTCATTATGCCACCACAGTTGTGACAAACTATACTACCATGAATAAGTCATTATACTAATACAGCTCATTATACTAATACAGCTGTGAACCATTATGCTACCATAAATAAGTCATACTAATACAGCTGTGAGCCATTATGCCACCCAGTTGTGACAAACTGCTACCATGAATAAGCCGTACTAATACAGCTGTGAACCATTATGCCACCACAGTTGTGACAAACTGCTACCATGAATAAGCCGTACTAATACAGCTGTAAACCATTATGCTACCACAGCTGTAAGTCATTACACTACCACAGCTTAATCATACTACCACATTGAAGCCATTGTGATACCACACATTATGCACCATGGCTAAGAGTCATGCTACCATACTAGCCATTATGTTATAGGTGTGAGGCACTATGCTACCACACTTAAACCAGTATGCTATCACAGCTGTTAGTCACTATACAACCACACTGGTTAGTCGCTATACTACCACCGGTTAGTTGCTACATTACCACACCGGTTAGATGCTATACTACCACCGGTTAGTCACTACACTACCACACCGGTTAGACGTTATACTACCACTGGTTAGTCACTACATTACCACACCGGTTAGATGCTACACTACCACTCCGGTTAGCCGCTACACTACCACACCGGTCAGCCACTACCACAAGTTAGCCACTACACTACCACACCGGTTAGTCACCATACTACCACATGCCTTTGATGGAATTGAAGGTGATATTCTGTTTGAAAGTCGTTGAAATTCATTATGTGATACCTACATTATCATATGTAAACGGGTAAATGTTGCACGATTTTTTTCAAACGTGTCTGTTTCCATCCTCTCTTTCTCTATCCGCACAAAACGTGCATAATTTAAAACAATTATATAAACTATGTCCCACCACCTAATTTTCTTAATTTATACATGTGTAATAAAGACACTAACAATAGACTGCACACTTTATTGCCTGGCATATATCGCTGCCACTTGTCAGGTGCATACTACAGAAGTCACACAAAATAAACTAAAGCAAGGAGATAAATCCTTTCAGTTTATGTTGTGTGACTTTTGGAGTATGCACTTGATAAAATAAAGTGAAATTTGCCAGGCAATAAATGTTGCAATCTATTGTTTGTGTCTTTGCTATTCAAATTCATGCGAGAAAAACACTGTTTTTAATTATATATGTCTGTTGTATTCCAGAACTCAGACATGCCCAAGACATAGCCCTCTTCTCAAATATTGCTAAGGCATGACCAGAGTAATGATGTTCATCAAAAGACAACGAAGACTAAAGCCTTATTTTGAACTTAAAATAAAATATGTAAATCAAAATTCACAACATGTAAATCAAAATTCACATGTAAATCAAAATTCATAACATGTAAATCAAAATTCACAACATATAAATCAGAATTCACAACCAATAAAGAAATTACAAATGGCTCCAAAATCAACAACAATGGGAGCTGTCCAAGTCGATGTAGACTGGCCATAAAATACTGAGGTCAAACAGTATTAACTGATTCAGTGTCAAAGGATACTATATTGCCAAATGTGACTTCTCATGTGGACAGAAGGACGATATATTGCCATACTAGGGTCATCGTCTTATTTCAATCTCAGTGAATGGAAATTTACATTAGAATACTTGTTCATTTGATTGTGTATTGTGTAACATATTTGGTCCAAACCTACTGTTTTGTTTGACACTGAATCAGGTAAGGGCCTATGGCACAACATTCGGCACTAACAGAAAGCAAGTAGTTCCGTCTACTGCTATATGGTAGTTCAGTCAGATCTGACTTATGACACAACACTAGCAAATAAATTAAAATAATAGTTTTGAAAGCATGCATCTTTCTTTTGGCAACATGTGAGTCATAAACCATTTCATAATTACTAAAGAACAAAGTCAGGGCTTATGAACTTAATTGTCAAGTAAATTCTTAGATTACCGTATACACCAGGAAAGGTTTACCCGGTGGACAAATGCCTGAAGAAGTCAGATGTGTCGGTCAAAAGGCGCAAATATTGCAGCTCTGCTGTAATCAGGCACAAGACAATTACGTCCAAAATAAACATTTTGGATGGTGATTTATTCAATGGGGCTAATATGATGGCTTCTCTAAAGACATAATGAAAGAAGAAATTGGAGAAGCCATCAGATTAGTCCCATTAAATAAATCAACCTGGACTAGATGAAATACCAGATGAACTAATTAAAGCAGCAAGAGAAGTAGGAACATCATCGCTACATAGACTATTTAATCTTGTTTGGGTAGAACAACAGAAACCAAGGGACTGGGGAAACGCCATAATTATTCTAATTTGGAACAACAAGGGCAGTAAAAGAGACTGCACACAATACAGAGGCATTTCCCTGTTGAGTCACACTGGGAATGAATATACTGGGAAAATATTTTGCAAAATTCTTGAGAAAAGATTACAAACTACCATAGAACCCCAGCTAAGTGAAACAACTTGGATTTAGGAAAAACATGGATGCACAGATGCCATTTTTACTCTTAGACAACTTATAGAAAAATCAATCAAATTTAATGAAACACTCTATTTAGCCTTTGTTGACCAAGAAAAGGCATTTGATAGAGTAGATAGAAACAAGTTGTGGGAAATCCTTGAATGATATGGAGTGAGTACACATCTAACAAACTTGTATAGAAGCTTATAAAACAACAGTGAATGCATGGTGAGAACTGGGAGACACTCCTGTCCTGTCCCCTCTCTTGTTCATAACATACCGAGTGCACCAGAAAAATATATATAGTAATCACCCACCAGTTTAAATGTAATCGCAGTTTCGATCTTTGAACAATTACCATAGCAATGTAATAATGCGGCTTACGTCATCATTTTAAACATATCATGCAACACATTGCTACCGTAATGCGTTGTTGTGGGCGATTACTGTGTATACATTTTTCTGGCACACTCTGTATATAGACAACATATGTAAAGAAACCAGCCAAACAGAGACTACAATAACACAGCATGACAAACAGAACACAGAAGAACAACCTTCGGCAAATTACACCATTAGAGAACTCCTATTTGCTGACGACCAAGCACTAATAGCAAAATGAGAAGCAGAATTACAAGACCACATGAAAAGTCTAAACAAAATGTGTAGGGAACATAACATGAAAATTAGCACAAGTAAAATAGAGGTAATGACTATAACCAAAGAATAAAAAACAATGATTCACCTAAACGAACACCCCCTGAAACAAGAGAAGAACTTCAAGTACCTAGGAAGTATAATATCATCAAATGGCAAATCAGAAGACGAGATCGAAAATAGATGCAAAAAGGCGAACCAACTTATTGGACAAATGGCACCAATACTAAAGAACAAACATGTATCAATAGTTACTAAGAAAGCCCTCTACAAAACAGTCTTCCTACCAACTCTATGCTACCAATGCCAAACCTGGACAATGATGGAAAAATCACAACAGAAATGAGATTCCTGAGAAGAATATTCACTGCATCAAGATGAGAGAAGATCAGAAATGAAGAAATCAGGACTAAAGTGGGGGTTATAGCAGCACTAGATTTTATTAGAAAGCAGCAAGTCAAATGGTTTGGCCATGCAAGTAGGTTACCAACTAACAGTATACCACAAGCAATGATGTACAGACCAGAGGGAAGCAGAGGAAGAGGCCGGAGTCCATGGGAATATCGATACATGATGCCCAAAAGCGGGCACTCTCCCGCTGTTTATACTTCACCTCGACACTGCAAGGTACAAGAGAAACAAGATGAGATGAGAATCATTTCTAATGATATCATACACTCCCTTGATGTCGTGAGAAATGAAATTAGGCACCTAGCCTTTACTTAATACAGAGCTAAGCATTTTTACAAGAATCAATAATTTCTCTTATACACTTCCTGATGTCCTGAGTAATGAAACTGGGCACCTAACCTTTTCGGCTAAGGGCTCAAAGCAGGAGGTCCATGTGCCAGTTGTTCACTTTCACAATCCCACAGCCTTTGGAAATCTGGAGAAGAAAGCTGCCCGTGATTGTGGATCGAATCTGTCTAGAGGAAGGAACTCTCACAAATGCGTGCTGAAGTCGGACACACTCACCTCTGAGGCACAGTCGGTGTGATGGCTCCACTCAGAAGAGGAAGAAGATATACTAGTTTTAAAAACACACATTATTACCTCACAAGAGGTACGAGACAAAAGATCTAGTTTTAAAAACACATGCATTATTACCTTAAAAGAGGTACGCGAAAGAAGATCTAGTGTTAAAAACACATGCATTATTATCTCAAAAGAGGAAAGAGGAAGAATAAAATCTTTTTAGTTAGTCCCATATCCTATATACAGGACGTAGCAGTCAACCCCTGCATTTTTGGCTGTTCGTGATTCCTGGGCAAGTTTAATTCAGTAGTTTGCCATTGCTTTTTGAACGATGGGCACCCATACAATTTCACAAAAAACCAAAGTAAGGCAATCCGCTGCCAAATCGCCCACAGCCGTGTTTCGAATGTGGTATGCAGGATTATGAACTGTCCGTAACCCCTTCACCACAGAGCCTGCACAATAAGATCTACTAGTTTTAAAAACACATGTCACACATAGTGAAAATATTATGTCACCAGCTATTAATCTGCTACGGAATACACAATCATCTGTGCAGGGTCAAATACCACCCCTGTCCCGTCAAAATGACGCACTCTAACTTTCTGTTTGTAGTGGTAAGCTTGTAGAAATTGCTTCAAGCTGTTCGGGAGTGGCAGCACACTTATCTGGTCATAAGTAGTGCAGTCACAGATAACCGCACGACAAATGTACTGTAATGGGAATGGAAAGTTCCGGGGCAAAGGTCGGGTCAACAAAGGCTCAAAGAACATGCAACAGGTAGGATCCTTAAAGTGCTGCAGAAGCTCGCAGACACTCGGTGATGAAAACACTGCCGGATCATGAGCATCAAAGCTGAATCTGTGGTTCCACTGTTCCACTCTGGCATGTAACAACCTGTTGTATCTTCTGAAACTGACTGAGAAGAGGAAGTCTTCTTGTGCACTGTCCCGAAGGAGGAAGGTTCCTTCAGGTTTTCTATCAAGAAGACGTTCTGCTTCATAACGATCCATCACACCCCAGTAAAATGGGCAGCTGAGGATTCTGGCCTGTTGTGGCACCAGGCAGTGAATGAAATCCACCCGTGTGTGAATACGGGGTGAAGTAAACATAACATGATCCACTGGAGAGCTGTCCCTTGACTCCTGCCACCAGGCATCATCATCCATCAGGGCAGGAGGAGAATGCATTGTCAGCTGTGATAAACCAACAGATCCTAGCAAACTATGTTGTGGAGAACCTGAAAGTGCTCTGTGCGGAAAGTAAGCTCGGGTTAGTGTCGCTGGATCTACCTCAATCCCATCTGCCATTTCTATAGCCCTCCTCACTCGCCTTCTTATCTGATTTGTATTGATGTCATCTACTGGACGCAGCAGTGTTAAAATCTGCTATATGTGACAGATCAACAAAATGACTGGAAACAGACAAAGCCCTACATCTTTGTGACATCTGATCTTGGCCAGATAAACATGTTGGCTGTTGCAGGTCAGTATTTGCCAACGACCTGTGTGAAAGGTCAAGTTGGGCTGCAGCATGTTGCTGTTGACAAATTCTCCACCTAGAATTCAACTGTCCTCTCAAACGCTGACTCCAAGGTTTCTTTGTCACTGTGTGTTTATCTTTTCTCCGTTTTCTTCTCAGAACCTTACCCCTAAGGGTATTTTCTCCTTTACAGAAAGAACTATTTCTGGATAAAGAACCGCCCAGTGGTTGTTGCTCATTGGAGGAACTTAGTGCACTCAATACTAGATGTTTGCTCTTTTGAACTGTCATTTAAATCCAACCCGTCAACTAGACTTACCAAAGACACCTCACTTCCACAGCACAGAAACGGTCTAACAGCTGAGCATTTTCCTCTAGCATTCTCAGCCTGGCAACCTGTGATCGTGCCTTTTTGTCTGTTTCTTCGATGACACTGGCAATGGCTTAGGTGTTGCCTTTTCAAAAGACTGCACTGTATCTTTAATTGGTGAATCCAGAGGTGAAGGATGGTTGCTAGATGTTGCTGCTGCAGCAAGTAGAGGTGAGTAGATATTGCCGGATGATTTTGTTGGTTGATCCACCCTGTCGAACAGGCCTGCAGCTGCTGTTTCATCTGTAGTCCTATTTTCTGCCATGATCGTGCTTGATGCTCCTATAAACAACAAATACAATGACATTATTTATTTATTATTATCTTGTTTCTTCTCTTTTGTTTCTCTTTCGATGAAAGTGTGACACACCCAGTTATGCATCTCAAAGGTCAATGTGTTTGAACAATGCTGCCCAGCTCCAAGTAAATGATCATACATTGAACAATACCCTTCTGTTCCAATCAAATGAACAATGCCCTTCTGGTCCAATCAAATTATCAATTGCTGAACAATGTCCTTGTGTTCCAATCAATTTATCACACACTGAATAATGCTCTTTCTGCTCCAATCAAATTATCATACATTGAACAATGCCCTTCTGGTCCAATCAAATTATCATACATTGAACAATGCCCTTCTGGTCCAATCAAATTATCATACATTGAACAATGCCCTTTCTGCTCCAATCAAATTATCATACATTGAACAATGCCCTTCTGGTCCAATCAAATTATCATACATTGAACAATGCCCTTCTGGTCCAATCAAATTATCATACATTGAACAATGCCCTTCTGGTCCAATCAAATTATCATACATTGAACAATGCCCTTTCTGCTCCAATCAAATTATCATACATTGAACAATGCCCTTCTGGTCCAATCAAATTATCATACATTGAACAATGCCCTTCTGGTCCAATCAAATTATCATACATTGAACAATGTCCCGCTGTTACAATCAAATTATTATACATTGAACAATGCCCTTTCTGCTCCAATCAAATTATCATACATTGAACAATGCTCTTCTGGTCCAATCAAATTATCATACATTGAACAATGTCCCTCTGTTACAATCAAATTATCATACATTGAACAATGCCCTTTCTGCTCCAATCAAATTATCATACATTGAACAATGCTCTTCTGGTCCAATCAAATTATCATACATTGAACAATGCCCTTCTGGTCCAATCAAATTATCATACATTGAACAATGCCCTTCTGGTCCAATCAAATTATCATACATTGAACAATGTCCCGCTGTTACAATCAAATTATCATACATTGAACAATGCCCTTTCTGCTCCAATCAAATTATCATACATTGAACAATGCTCTTCTGGTCCAATCAAATTATCATACATTGAACAATGTCCCTCTGTTACAATCAAATTATCATACATTGAACAATGCCCTTTCTGCTCCAATCAAATTATCATACATTGAACAATGCTCTTCTGGTCCAATCAAATTATCATACATTGAACAATGTCCCACTGTTACAATCAAATTATCATACATTGAACAATGTCCCACTGTTACAATCAAATTATCATACATTGAACAATGTCCCGCTGTTACAATCAAATTATCATACATTGAACAATGCCCTTTCTGCTCCAATCAAATTATCACACATTGAACAATGCTCTTCTGGTCCAATCAAATTATCATACATTGAACAATGTCTCACTGTTACAATCAAATTATCATACATTGAACAATGTCCCGCTGTTACAATCAAATTATCATACATTGAACAATGTCCCGCTGTTACAATCAAATTATCATACATTGAACAATGTCTCGCTGTTACAATCAAATTATCATACATTGAACAATGCCCTTCTCGTCCAATCAAATTATTATACATTGAACAATGTCTCGCTGTTACAATCCAGTTATCATACACCGATGAAATACTTCCTAAGCTACCAATGTCAAACTTGAAAATTCTCCAATCACAGGTACGCAAAATCAACACCTGCAAGATTAGATGCATGAGAGGAGCTGCCAACTTAACCATCCGAGACCGAGTCAGAAATTATTTTATCAGACAATAGGATCAAAACCTTGTGCCAAATACATTGAAAGGTAGACGATCAAATGGTTTGGCCATCTTGTTATAATGCAACACCATCAGTTATCAGCACTGGCACAACATAAAAAAAGATCTGATATGAGAGCAAGAGGACCCCGAGAAGACAATGAATTGACGACATCAAAGAAATTGTGACAATCACAAGGAACGACACTATCCAGAGCCACCCATCGGTCGCTGGAACATCAACTATTTCTCCCAACAGTGCTTGACGGCAAAAGTGAAAGATGATGAGATGAAGTAATGACATTATACGAGATCTTAACATGAAAAGATGATGAGATGAAGTAATGACATTATACGAGATCTTAACATGGACACATGATGAGATGAAGTAATGAAATTCTACGAGATCTTTACATGGAAACATGATGAGATGAAATAATGACATTATACGAGATCTTTACATGGAAACATGATGAGATGAAATAATGACATTCTACGAGATCTTAACATGGAAAGATGATGAGATGAAGTAATGACATTCTACGAGATCTTAACATGGAAACATGATGAGATGAAATAATGACATTCTACGAGATCTTTACATGGAAACATGATGAGATGAAATAATGACATTCTACGAGATCTTAACATGGAAACATGATGAGATGAAATAATGACATTCTACGAGATCTTACATGGAAACATGATGAGATGAAATAATGACATTCTACGAGATCTTAACATGGAAACATGATGAGATGAAATAATGACATTCTACGAGATCTTAACATGGAAAGATGATGAGATGAAATAATGACATTCTACGAGATCTTAACATGGAAACATGATGAGATGAAATAATGACATTCTATGAGATCTTTACATGGAAACATGATGAGATGAAATAATGACATTCTACGAGATCTTAACATGGAAAGATGATGAGATGAAATAATGACATTCTACGAGATCTTAACATGGAAACATGATGAGATGAAATAATGACATTCTACGAGAATCTTACATGGAAACATGATGAGATGAAATAATGACATTCTACGAGATCTTAACATGGAAAGATGATGAGATGAAATAATGACATTCTACGAGATCTTAACATGGAAAGATGATGAGATGAAATAATGACATTCTACGAGATCTTTACATGGAAACATGATGAGATGAAATAATGACATTCTACGAAGATCTTTACATGGAAACATGATGAGATGAAATAATGACATTCTACGAGATCTTTACATGGAAACATGATGAGATGAAATAATGACATTCTACGAGATCTTACATGGAAACATGATGAGATGAAATAATGACATTCTACGAGATCTTAACATGGAAAGATGATGAGATGAAATAATGACATTCTACGAGATCTTTAACATGGAACATGATGAGATGAAATAATGACATTCTTACGAGATCTTAACATGGAAACATGATGAGATGAAGTAATGACATTCTACGAGATCTAACATGGAAAGATGATGAGATGAAATAATGACATTCTACAGATCTTAACATGGAAAGATGATGAGATGAAGTAATGACATTCTACGAGCATTCTTAACATGGAAAGATGATGAGATGAAAATAATGACATTTCTATGAGATCTTAACATGGAAACATGATGAGATGAAGTAATGACATTCTACGAGAATCTTAACATGGAAAGATGATGAGATGAAGTAATGACATTCTACGAGATCTTAACATGGAAACATGATGAGATGAAATAATGATATTCTACGACATCTTAACATGGAAACATGATGAGATGAAATAATGACATTCTACAAGATCTTAACATGGAAAGATGATGAGATGAAGCAATGATATTCTACGAGATCTTAACATGAAAAGATGATGAGATGAAATAATGACATTCTACAAGATCTTAACATGGAAACATGATGAGATGAAATAATGACATTCTACGAGATCTTAACATGGAAAGATGATGAGATGAAATAATGCAAAGATGATGAGATGAAATAATGAAATTCTACAAGATCTTAACATGGAAAGATGATGAGATGAAATAATGACATTCTACAAGATCTTAACATGGAAAGATGATGAGATGAAATAATGACATTCTACAAGATCTTAACATGGAAAGATGATGAGATGAAGTAATGATATTCTACGAGATCTTAACATGGAAAGATGATGAGATGAAATAATAACAGTCTACAAGATCTTAACATGGAAAGATGATGAGATGAAGTAATGATATTCTACAAGATCTTAACATGGAAAGATGATGAGATGAAATAATGCAAAGATGATGAGATGAAATAATGAAATTCTACAAGATCTTAACATGGAAAGATGATGAGATGAAATAATGACATTCTACGAGATCTTAACATCGAACAAAACTGGCTCATAAACAGTTTCATGTCTCGCCAACTGAAATACTTTTGCCATCTTAGTCATCACAGTGGCTTGCCAATTTCGCATGAGGATTAGCTTTCCCTATTAACAGTGTCCCTCGCCATCAGGTGACCCACTCCAACTTCAGGGGTACTTGTAATTTACGTCCCCAAGTCAAGGATGATAGGTCAAGATTTTAGTCCAACTGTCTGATGTAGAGGCTGAACCCCTTAAAGAACATGCGTTCTTATCCATTCGGCCATGCTGACATACTACACGATGATAATGATATCCTTTAGTAGGAATCACACTCAGAGGATATTAGAACCCATTTGTCAAATTATTATAGAATATCTGTTCATATTCCCATGATTTTGGGATAGGCTGTGTGAGTGCCAGAGGCTTTTCCAGTTGGTGGTTTCTAGACACTGCATCTCTAGGGGCCACCAACTTCAAAATCCCCTGCCTGTTCAGTCTAGGTCTATCTTCTTCTTCTTCTTCTGCGTTCATCCGGAGAGTTTTTTCGGACGTGATTGCGTTGTGCCTGTTTACAGCAGACCTGCGTTCTTGCGCCGTTGGGCAGACACATCCGATTTCTGCAGGCATTTGTTGACCGGGTTAACCTTCCCGGGTGGTCTATCTTATCTCATCTCACCTTGTTCCTCTTGTACCTTGCGGTGTCCAAGTCTATAGTAGCCATTTATCAGTGGTGTACGATAAGGTCATATGGCAGAAGTCTTGTGTGGGGCTCTGTAAAACCAGCACAGAACCAGTTGCCACCTGGTGTGAGGTAGAGGGTATCTCTTTATTTGCAATACAACAGCCTTAACTGTCCCCCCATGCCTGTGACCAAAATAACCTCATCACGAATGTGCAATGTGACATGCTAAATAAAATAACTGAATATTTAGCCCAACAATACAGCTGTAAATCCCCATACCTCTATATTCCATGTGAAACAAAAGGGCTGTAGCAGTGACTGGCTATTTTTGGGCTGACTTTACAAACTCTTGTTCTACTTTATGCAGATCTTCCTAGCTTCTTCAGCAATTCTTTTCCAAGTTATGCACACACAACTGTAAAATAGATGTGAACATCAATCAATCTGTGAAAGGATGTAGTAAGTTCTAAAATATTCAAGATAAAAGTAAAAAAGTCAAGGTCATATGGGCTGTAGCAATTAGTGCATTAGTACACTAACATAATAGTCTGGAATTCAATTCTCATTCATGGCAAAATTTAATATTTTCCAATAAGCATGTAATCTTTCCAGAACCCTCGCTTTCATCACGTCCCACCAGAATGACTTTAGATCTTTCAACTGTTCTCTTGCCTTATGAATTTTCATGCCTAAAGATGTCTTTGATGTCCTGAGTTCACTTTCTCATTATATTTCTTCAACAGCTATTGTGATGAGTGTCTTGGAATAAATCATTCGATAGTTCAACAGCCACATGTCTTCGGACTATGTCTTTTAAGCTGTTGGGTAAATGAATACCCTATAATGGTAATCTTGATAAAAAGCAAAGGGTGGATTTAAAATTAATTGCATATCATTTCCACGATGTTGCAGTCAACACCAGTATTTTTTGCCTCATAAAATTGTATCAGTGATTTCTCTACAAAGGAAAGGCTGAGATGAAGGAAGCTGTCTGTCCCCTTACAATGCTCTGAACAAGTATGTGTGAAAGCCATTCGTCATTTATCGGTATGTGTGGATAAACCGAAGCTCAGTACAATCAATTCTTCATTATGTGACTACTGCCTGAAATTGGCCAAATGTGCATACACATAATCAAGCTCATAATAATAAGTTCTTCTTCTTCTTCTTCATCCGTCCAAAATATTTGTTTTGGATGTAATTGCATTGTGCCTGTTTACAGCAGAGCTGCAATATTTGCACTTTTCGGCTGACACATCTAACTTCTTCAGGCATTTGTTGACTATGCTAATAGTAAGTTAAAAAAGTATGAGTTGGTTACGAGAAGATAAAGCAAACAAGCGTTGTTGAAGTGAGAATATTTTGACTGTTTTCATAGAAAAAAAAATATGTTGGAAATCCAAAAAGGTGCCTCCTAAAAAGCTAACATTGAAATGAATTTGTGAACTTGTGGTAAATGACTAAGAAAATAATGAGTTAGATTTACATTGTGATTATTCTTGTAATGACATCCAAATTGAGTGGAGTAATTACACATGTGATTTTGATGATTCTGCTAGTTCTAGTGTTGCTCGTGGTCCCCTTCTGCAGTTTAACCTATAGCACTGGAATGTGGATAGACTATATCCAAGGTAATTTATCAGCTAGATTTGATATATGATGATTTCCTGCTAATATATTCAGTAACACCGTCAATGATCAGACAAGTCAATTTTACATAAAATAATGACAACTGTTACTGCCTCCCTGTGTGTACATTTTGTGTGTGCATTTTTAGCTCCAGAGCTCTGGGATATAAAGCTTTACGGGCTGCCTAGCCAAGGTTCAAAGTGAACTCATTTTCAACTAACAATGTCTACTGGAAGCTGCAATATCAACGTGCCCAAATTGCTGGCCTAGGGGTCTCGTTTGAACCCAATTCATCATTGACGTGGGCCCCTTGGTCGACCCAGCCTCACATGGCACTAGGACAGTTTGTGGGAAGTAAAGACAGCATATGTGCTATTGACCCAATCATCCATCGAAGTCTGATTGGTCAATGGACGGAGTTAGCTCCAAATAATGTGATAAACAATAATAATAATAATATATTAATAAGTACTTAATCTTAATACGTTATGTAACACTTCCGGTCGCCAACATGGCAGTTAGGTGTTGAACCATTACGGCCTGTGGTGTGCAATCGCATTTTCCTCATGTTGGACTGGTAGTACATGGTTCCGTCGCCCTGCTACTGAGTGAATGCGTGCGCGACACTGTGAGCTGTGAAATTCGCGTGGAATGCTTTTACATCTGTCCTGTACAGTGACCTGCATGCTCGGAACAATGGCTACCGGCTGTTGCTGAATTGACTGATTTGCCTTTTCGGTTCACGAGTACATTTTTCAGGAGACTCCTGGTAGTCAGTGCTGAAGCTGCGGAGTTCGTGCTTTATGCGATACTATTGGCGGGCCGCCCTGCTGTAAAAGACCGAGCCATGTGAGAAAACCTGAGTCCAACGACGATGAACTATGGTTTTTGTGGATTCATTTTGTATTGGCATTCTGGCAGTGGCGGCATTATGCAGTGTACCTGTGCAGGCTGTTGGATTGCCAAGACTCCTGTCTATTCCACTTTTCACACTGGACAGTAGGGAGCATTTTGTGTCGTATTCACTGGCACAGGAATGGAGCATAATGGGGATGACCCGTTGCAGTGAAGTTGGAACTTTGACTAATACTAATACGTTATTTTGTAAGCTTCATGGAGACAAAGAGGGGCCTTTACTTTTACATATCTACATGTTCCATAATTCTTTAACTACTCGTGACTTAATATTTAATATTGTTAATATTAATAATGATAAATATAAATGTTATTGTACTGCGTTATCACTTGTTGATTAAATTAATATAATAATTAATAAAATTAATTGTGTCTCCACTCCGTCTCCAGTGTCACCCGGTCCGACTTGGGACTACTCTAATCTAAACTACTTGATATTAAATTATTAGCATAATAAATAATTCTCTAGTTTAAAATGTGCACCCACCCATAACACAACAATTTAAGTATTGGTTATAAACACTGGCATGAGAATCTTTCAAGAAAATCACGACAAATAGCCAGCAGTTGTGGCATCACCGTCGTCCACGATCTGATCTAGCAGTGTACACATTACAACATTACAACGTCTGCTGCTGTTACCTTGGGGCCATTGCTGAACCTGGACATATTCGCCAACCCCGGGATTTGTGACAGTTGCAGCCAAAATTATTTAACTCGA
The DNA here is from genome assembly GCA_014155875.1 of Cepaea nemoralis. Taxonomy (NCBI): domain Eukaryota; kingdom Metazoa; phylum Mollusca; class Gastropoda; order Stylommatophora; family Helicidae; genus Cepaea; species Cepaea nemoralis. The sequence goes on along the minus strand of JACEFZ010016523.1, from coordinate 91,263 downwards.
TGTAGGATTTGTATTTTTATTTAAATAACGGATCTGTTATATTGCACATAAATGTGACCGAACTGTCTGTGAAGGAAAGGCGGCGTGAAAGGGAATTAGTCATTTGTCCATAGTATGACAATGTTGCGACCTAGAATATTAATATATAATCCTAACACTTCACATAGAAACGGCATTATCTATCTGCCGTTCTTCACGATAGAACTGTATGTTTCGTAATTATGTTCTGTAAAGATGCATCTTTGTATTATTTTATGTTTACATTTAAACAGCTTTACCACAGTTCCACTAACTTTGTTCACGATAGCAGCGTGTTCAATACAAAGTAACAAAGTACTAATAAACCTAGGCAAATATGCATAGAGCATCTTTTCTGTCGTTTTTCCTAGAAGATGAACTTGCTATAAGTATAGACAAATAGCATATGGATAATAGGTAATACCATGGGAAGCACTCAACACGGCAGACTCAACACACTCCATCATCATCTCACATAACTTGATGTGTACGGTTATATAACCCTTATGGACATTGGGTTCGAGTCTGTTGACAGTGAAATATTTAAAACCTGTGAATTAAACAATACCAACCTAGGCTTAAATTGTGCCTTTCTGTAACTAGTGTGTTGAATCATGACCTGTTTACCATCATAATATTAATATTCTCTCTCCAGAGAGGTGACCCTCGAGTGTCGGTCTTGCAGACCCCGAAAACAAGTGTTACGATTTAAGAACGATTATAAATTAAACAAATATCGGTGTGGCCAGAAAAGATTAGAACAAGTATGTGAAGAGTCTTGCCAATCAACATCGGACTGGCATGGCTAGTCGCTGTGAGCTGATGGATTAAATACGGAAGAGTTCAGAGTATTTACAGACATGTCCGAAGTGCACTGATCATTGATGATAATCTTATTCTTAACTGAAGTAAGCCGGTCTCCGCGGCTAAGGTCTACTAACGCGATTTTTAAGACCGCTTACTCGCGTTCGAAACATAGCTGCGAACGATTTGGCAGCAGACCGCGTTGCGCTGGGTTTTTAATTTAACGTGTTCGTATGGGAGCCGGTCGTTCAGAAAGCAATGGCAAACTACTGAACGTAAACTTGCCAAGACATCACCAACATCAGTAAAATGCTGGTGTTGACAGCTTTGTCCTGTAAACAAGATATGCAAAAAAAAAAAAAAAAACTGAAGTAATTAAAAATTAATAAATAATCAAAATATAAGAAAAAACATAATACGCAGGTTCTGGCGAGGTTCGAACTCGCGACCTTCTGCGTGTAAAGCAGACGTGATAACCACTACACCACAGAACCCACCTACGCAACAATTAGATTATCACATGCTGAAATTCTGCCATTCTTTACTTAATTAAATTATGTGTTCTCCAGCATCTTTCACTGTATCTCTTCAGGTACTGCATACTGCCGAGTTAAATTTTAAATTTCACATGAAGAAAATAGCCAAATCATTTATTTCTGGCTTTAATACACAACGCACATAGTAACTGAAACTTCGAATGTGAGCATTATTATTGTTTGTTACACCCTCGGTAATCCCAGATCCTCGACCGCTATACTAATCTACTACTTCTTCGTCCCTCTTTCAAGGGAAACACGTCATACCTAGTTAGTTATGCACCTCACAGGTCAGAGTGTCCGACTTCGGCATGCATTTCGGTTAGACTTGCCTCCTCTTGACGGATTTCATGCAAGGTAGTAACGGGCTCTGTTTACCTGTGGGCAAGCTGACTTTCCTAACAATTTATTTTATATCAAGCAAGTCATGCATCCAACGTTGCAGTTAGCACCTGACGAAATGCAGCAGGCACCTGACGAAATGCAGTGAAATACGCCAAACAACACATTTTGCAACCTATTGTTTATGGCTGCCTTATTAAAATGCACACTGGAAACACATTTCTTTGAACAACAATATAAAAAAAAAAATACAGATAGGTTCTGGCGAGGTTCGAACTCGCGACATTCTGCGTGTAAAGCAGACGTGATAACCACTACACCACAGAACCCACTTACACGATTAAGGAGATATAATCATCTGAACCTATTGCTTTTATTCATTAGTACACGAAAATATAACGATGTTTATTGCCTTTATATTTAAATTCACCATCAACTATGTGATTTCTGCCACAGGAATTACCGTGTAGCGTCCTGTCTAATCAACTGCACAATTTGCTCTATGTAATACTACATAAGCCTTTCACTATCTGTATTTGATTACCGCATGCATGTTAATAAATGTCTACCCCTTCCTCGTGTTTTGCCACGTGGGGATTACAGAAGTTCCACATTCGAAACAATACCTGTAACTATGTGTCTTAACTATTTCAGCCAAAGCAAAATTCATGTATTCACTCCATATGATATATAACTCTCCAGTATGCACCTGACTAGATGCAGCGAAATATACCAGGCAAGAAATCACGCAATATTTTATTTATGGCGTCTGTGTTTAGACAGATTGGCAATTAGGCGGTTCCAGTCACTTTTGTACAAATAGAAAGACTTCATTTTAAACTTGCAATTTAAGCAGTATGCAAGATGAAGCGAAATATACCAGGCAATAAATCGTGCAAACATATTGTTTGTAGCTTCTGCGTTGACATATTCACTAAGGGAATTTTTTTTCCGCATATCCTTTACAGGACATGGCTGTCAACATCAGCGTCTTTCAGCTGATTGTTGATTTCTTGGCAAGATTGCGCTCAGTAGTTTGCCATTGCTTTCTGAGCGACCGGCTCACATACCCCTAAGTTACCGACGCGGAGAAAACCGATTCCCTACCAATTCTTGCGCACGTACGTTACTCACGAGAGTATACGGGATTACGGAGAAAGTCGTGTAACACCTTGAACAGGGGGTCCGGCCACTAAGGGAACACATCGTTTTAAATTCAGACATTGTCGCTGATATTGCGAGAATGTGAAGACCGTTATATTTTTGTTTTACATATCCACGGAAGTCTTAACACTTAGCAGGAAGTTCTTCTGTCTACATTTTTTTTTTTAGCATATCCTTTACAGGACTTAGCTGTCAACACCAGCATCTTTCAGCTGTGTGTTGATCTCTTGGCAAGATTACGCACAGTAGTTTGCCAATGCTTTCTGAGCGGCCGGCTCAATATCCTGCAAGTCACGAGCGGGGGTCGAACCGCCTCAGCTCTCGCTCCGCTACGAGACTCTGCGTGATAAACGGGATTACAGAGAGAAAGTGTTGTAACCCCACAGCCGGATGTCTACATTGGAACAGTTAATTTATTGAAAGTGTTTTAAGTATTGAAGCCAGAGTATCATTCATTTTTTCCCCGTCACATGATATATAACAACATGCACCCGACGAGATGCACTGGCAATAAATCTGGCAACATATTGTCAGTGGCTTCTGTGTATAAATATGTATGAATTTTCTGAGATGGTAAAGCGAAGTGGAAAGGAATTGGTCCCTTTAGAATGCCGTGACTTAAAATATGTCAAATACTAACATTGCATACCGGGGCCGAAGATTCTGCCACGGTGTTCACGCGTGTTCCAGTCGGAGCATGGGTCCTAAAAAGCGAGGTCAGCATGCCCGAATGGATAAGAGCACTAGTTCTTAAACATCCGGTGTGCTGATGCCGAGGTAGCGGGTTCAACCCCTACACCGGTCAGCTGGACTAAAATGTTGACTTCTCGTTCTTGACTTGGGGACGTAAATTACACGTACCTCTGAAGTCGGAGTGGGTTCGCATGATGGCGAGGGACACTGGTAATAGGGAAAGCTAATCCACACGCAAAATTGAATGCAGTGCACTAGAAGTGGTAGTACTTGTATAGATTACGCTTGAGTTCAAAGACAGTGAAAAAAAAGAGTCAATTTTCTGTCGTATGTGTGAGATGTGTATACTCATAAATACATCTTGTGACCGCGTGTTATCCGGGCAATTAACTAACTTTCCTCTGCAGGCCTTGTATTATTGGGTGTAGGTTAAAGGTATGTTATGTGTCTGTGCTCATTTTTTTTTTTAAACCTCTAAATGACCTTAACATGTCGTACTGTTTAACTTGATATTGAAAGCAATGTTTTCCCGTTGTAAATACAAACGTTCGAAAAGTACCAAAGACACCCCGGTAGTGTATATGCGTTAAATCCTTGGTCTGCCGACTGTTGGTGGTGGGCTCAAGGTGATGCAGGCGAACGCATACCTCAGAGTAACTGCTGACACAGATCACCCGTTGCATGAGGCGCTGGACGCAGTTAAGGGTGAACGACTGATAAGAGGGAAATCATGGGAGGCTCAGGCGGAGGATACGATCAGACAGGTGTGCATCTTGGAGAACATTAGACGAGGAGAGGAGTGGGTCAGAGTGCCAGTGGAGCAGTCAGACTTGTGCAGTTATAATCACATTGAGCCGGGAGTGCAGGGAGTGGCCAGCAGGGGCCCCGGAAGTGGAAATCCAGCAACTAATTCAGGATAATGCTCGCTCGGGTGATGTGATTATCTACACAGATGGTTCGGTGTTGAGAGGTAGGAGAAGTGCCTGGGGTTCTTAGCAAAAGCTAATGGTCGACGTTTGGTGCAGGAGAGCCTGGCATATGATACCACAACATCTAGCTTAAGAATGGAGGTGGAGGCGGTCAGTGCAGCTTTCCGCTGGATGGAGAATACGATACACACACACATCGTGATTGTAACTGACTCAGAAAGCATGCTGAGGAAGGTGAGGACAGGCAAGCTTCGGGCAGAGTGGCTTGCTTCGCTTCGGAGGTCACGGGTGGCAAGCATCGCCTGGATCTTTTCTCCGGGGCATGCCGGTGTGCTGGGGAATGAACAGGCGGACAGATTGGCTGGCTCTGCAAAACTTGGTGGAGTATTGATGCATGACAAGGCAGACGTGGTTGCGGCCTTGTGGGAGCACGTGTACACCTCGGAGGAGCAAATGGATCACCATGGTCTGGCAAGAATGAGGCAGCGAGGAGTGACGAGGGGATCTGGCCGACGCTCGACGCTCAGAGGAAAGGCGAGACGGACATATAATCAGATTGCTACTGGTACTATTGGTGTTGGAACTCTTCGCTGGCTGCTGAGGATGGGGACGGAACGCTTATGGGAATGCCCCGAATGCTGTGATGTCGGTTCCTAAATCAATCAATCAATCAATCAATCAATCAATGTTCGAAAAGTAGTTCAGTGAGGCCATCAAGTGCACCAAGAACGTTGTAAATCAACATGGAAAATCGGTTTGCCGACGTCACACTGACGAATTGACTACAGAGGATATGGAGCACCTTTGTACATGTCCGGTGTGTAGTGATGATAGTGTGAGCTGAACTAATCATTTATAATAAACTTATCTATTTTAAAATAATATTAGTAGGTTCTTGCGAGGTTTGAATTCGCGACATTCTGCGTTTAAAGCAGTCGTGATAACCTCTACACCAACACACAGAACCACCTACACAATGTAGAGGTATATCCCGTTCTGACTGAACCTGTACATTTATTGTTTTGTTAAGGATTCATATTGTTGTTTCAACATTATCATCATCATCTTCTACTTTTGCCGTCAATGAGGCCGGGGGGGGGGGGGGGGGGGGAAGGGAGGGGGTGAGAAATAATTTTCTGCTCTCCTCAAGCATCTATCTCACGGGTGTTGACTTTCCGTAAGTGTGGTTTGGAAAATGTCCAAATTTAACATTCGTAACATAGCATTTGGTATGAATATGCTATTCATTATCTATCCGTTTTATTGCGTCAGTTTCCCTTAAGTATTGGTGGCAAATATTCAGTCTTTCGTGAAATAGAACAAGGTTGGTAGAGATTTGTGTGTGCGTGCGTGCGCGCGCGCGCGCGTGTGTGTGTGTGTGTGTGTGTGTGTGTGTGTGTGTGTGTGTGTGTGAATCAGACTAAATATGTTATTATTAAAATAAAGATTCCCTTTATAGGTCAGCATGGCCGAATGGTTAAGAACACGTGTTTTTAAACATTCGGTGTGCTGATGCCGAGGTAAGGGGTTCAATCCCTACACTGCTCGAGTTCAAAGCGAGCGTCCGCACCAAAAAAAAAAAAAAAAAGATCGCTTTAAACGCTGTTAGGCCCATAAGACTTCTATTTTTATAAACCAATCGGCACTAGTTAGCTATGTGGCCGGTATTTCACCGCAGAATGATTGTATGAGCTGAACTCAATCAATCAGGTGCCGTCTCCACAATAAAGGTTGGCAGCAATGGATCTCCAACATAGCCCCTCTGCCGTGCGTCCACCTTGACGAGGTAGAGGGGCTTGAGCGTTCCAATGACCCCAAGAGCTATGCCGACGGTAGCACAGCTACTGGTAGGGTCACCCATGTCGGACAGGTCAAGGGAGAGGGACCAGACGAAGTGACGCACAAACCTGCTGCCTTGTAGGTAGACTGGGGACAGTCAAAGGCTAGGGAAAGCATCCCGAACAAATGCTTGTCGAAATCGGATGTACTGAGCCACAGGCTTGACAAAGAAGTGCAACGTAACTTTATCATTTCATGATGCCACAGATGAAATTAATCGTTATGGTGCTAATCCCGTGAAGTCCCATCAGGCGGTGATAGTGCCGGGCCCCCTGCCTCGAGGGGGTCCACCCATGACTACTGATGGTCACCTTCCCCTGTGCTGTGGAGTCAAGGCACAGAGGAGTAGGTTAAGAGCTATTGACCAAACACCCCGGACACTCAACATACTACAATGGAATGCAGAAGGAGTTTATAACAAGAAAGCCTCCCTAATACAGCGTCTTCATAAAGATAGAATAGATGTGGCATGCATTCAAGAGACACACCTCAACGCCAATCGCACATTTTCAGTCGAGGGATATCAGGCCACACGTTTCGACCGCGAAGGACACAAAGGAGGAGTTGTAATACTTACACGAAATACAATACCTTGCAGCGAAGTATCTGTGATCTCTGACAACCAAACGGAAATTATAGGTGTTGATATAATGATAAAGGACGTGAAAATAAGAATTTACAATCTATATAGCCCGGCAGATAAGGATCTTACACTCTCAAACATGGAAATAACTGACACAAATTGCATTGTTGTCGGAGACTTTAATAGCCGTTCAGAAAGATGGGGATACCCAGATACTGACAAAAGAGGAGATGAAGTGGAGGACTGGGAAATAGACTCAAATCTCCATCTACTTAACAAAGCGGATGACACACCGAGCTTCTACTCCAGAAGATGGATTACCACTTCTACTCCAGACTTAGCTTTCTGCACAGGAGACATCCTCCACAAAATCGATCGCCATGTGCTGGACCAATTAGCAGGTAGTGACCACAGACCAATCAAGCTTGTAATAAATATGGAGTATGTTCCACAAGAGCAAAAGCCTTTGCCCCGTTGGAATTACAAACGAGCAGATTGGGACAGATTTGCCATACTAACAGACAAATATTGTGAAAACGTAAATACACTATATGGCAACATGAAGCAAATGGTGGAAAGTCTAAACAGAGCAATAATACAGGCGGCCACTGAGTCTATTCCAAGAGGAGCAAGGAAAAATTACAAACCATACTGGACTGAAGAACTACAATTTTTGGAGGACAAAGTTGAAGATGCTAGGAAGACCGCAGAGAGAGAACAAACAACTGAAGCGAACATCTCTCTCAAAGCCATCTCAGCAAAATATAAAAGAACAGTAAATCAAACAACAAGAGATTGTTGGAGGAAAAAAACAGAAAACCTGAATTTTGACAGGGATGGAAACAAACTATGGAAACTAGTGAAAGCCATGAACAATGAAGGACCTAGAAACAAACAAATAACAATTAAACAAGGAAATGCCTTGCTTACAGGAAAAAAGGCTGCAAATGCACTAATGGAACACTATGCCAGTGCAAACCACATTGATATTACAGCCGAACAGAGGAAAGCAATCAAAGATAAACAGATACATCATACATATACAGAGACAGCAGCAGAATATATGATGGCAAATCTAACAATGGAAGAAATGGAACAGGCAATGAATACCCTAAAAAAGAAGACATCACCAGGAAAGGATGGAATCACAAATGAAATGCTAATAGGACTAGGCACTAAGGCAAAAAAGAAACTACTAGCAGTCCTAAATTACAGCTGGAAGAGGGGAATAGTCCCACAGGCATGGAAGGAAGCTATACTAATACCAGTCCCAAAGAAAGGAAAAGACCTGGAAGAACCAAATGGCTATCGACCTATCAGTCTTCTTAGCTGTGTAGGAAAATTAATGGAACGCATTATCAATGGCAGGCTAACATGGCATCTGGAAGAAAACCAACTCTTAACACCTCACCAAGCAGGATTCAGAAAGTACAGATCTACTGAAGATCAAATAACCTATATAGCTCAGGAAATAGAGGATGCCTTCCAAGAGAAAAAGCACACACTAGCAGTCTGGATAGATTTAGAAAAAGCATTTGATAAAGTATGGAAGGAAGGACTGAAAGTAAAACTGCAAAAATGCATGTTTGCGGGAAAATGTACTAAATGGATCAGCCACTACCTTGAGAACAGAACTGCCAGGACAAAAGTACAAGGACAAACCAGCAAAATGATGCTGTTGGAGCAAGGTGTCACCCAAGGAGGAGTTCTTTCACCAACATTATTCCTAGCATATATAAACGACATCACAGGAAAATTTTCCAGCCAGAGTACACACATCATCCTTTGCAGATGACCTAGCCATATGGACATCTGAAGAATATATTAGTACAGCTAACAGCAGAATACAGCAAGCCCTATTAGCGCTAGAGGACTGGTCAAAATCATGGCTAGTGAAGATAAGTGAGGAGAAAACAACATGCACAGTGTTCTCCCTCTCAACTAAAACTCAGCAACCTAAGCTGGTATTGAATGGAAAAATATTGCGCCATGAAGAAAATCCAAACTATCTAGGAGTCACCTTTGATCGTCGCCTGACATGGAAGACACAGGTTGAGAAAAATCGAACAAGAGCAAGGCAAAGAATGGCAATCATGAAAAAGCTTGCTGGTACAACATGGGGAGCAGATGAGAAAGTTCTCAAGAAGTTATATACTGGACGGGTGAGGCCAGTACTGGAATATGGCATTGCAGCTTGGGCAACAGCAGCTAAGTCAAACTTTAACAAAATAAGTAGAGTCCAAAATCAAGGAATGCGAATCATAACTGGAAGCCTGAAGACAACGCCTATTAATGAATTAGAAAAGATCACTTGTTTACAACCAATGCAGGATAGAAGAGATAGCAGAGCCCAGCAACAAGCAGAAAAATTTAGAAGATTGACAGACCACCCTATGTACAACAGATTTAATGGTTTTGGAAAGGGAAGACTGAAGCGTAGCAACTTTGTAGAAACTGCAAAACGAAGGATTAGGTCAGATCCTATACTTAACATATCAACAGTCAAGCCCATACACAATGCACACAAGTTCCCAGCTTGGAGACAGCAGCAACTGCCTGAGATGATAGAAAACATTCCTGGTATTGAGAAAAAGAACACTCAGCATGAAACCGAAAGAAGAGAAATAACCCTAAACTACATAAAAGAACATTACCCAAGCAGGAATTGGACCCATGCATATACAGATGGATCAGCCAAAAATTCAATAGAGAATGGAGGAGGAGGAATTCTCCTAAATTTAAAAAATGGAGTGAAAAAAACACATTCAATGGCAACTGGAAAATTTTCAAGTAACTTCAAAGCGGAGGTAGAGGCTCTGAAAACTGCAGCAGAAATGCTCCTGATGGAGGAAAATAAAGAGAAGCAAATAGCTATCTTCACAGATGCAAAGTCAGCTGTCTCAATACTGAAGAGCAATAACAGCACAGAACTAACTGACCTAAGAGCAGCACTCCATGGTCTATGCCAGAAATCCAAAAAAGTTGTAATACAGTGGATCCCATCACATTGCAGTATACCTGGAAACGAAGAGGCTGACAGACTGGCAAAAGAGGGCGGACGACTACCACAGCCTGACATAGACATAACCTATAATGAGGCAAAGAGGTTGATAAAAAGCACTTATAGAACCAAATGGGAATCAGAGCATCCAGGCCATCAGAAGGATGATGCATATTACAAACTCGACCGAAGAGAACAAGTAGCAATCTTCAGACTCCGCACAGGACATAACAGGCTGAAATACCACTTGTTCAATAAACTAAAGATAGGAGATACCGATGAATGTAATTGTAGAACTGGAAAAATGACAGCAAAACATTTGCTGCAGGATTGCCCAACGTATGCAGAACAGAGAAAGATATTTTGGCCCACACCTGCTTCATTTGAGGACAAGCTCTATGGAGATATCAACAAGCTAAAGTTGACCGCAGATTACTTTAACTATATACAGGTTGACATTTAAAGGTGCATGAAGACCCAGAGGCATGAAATGGAATATTGCTTGGATAGCAAATCCATTACGTGGAAAGTCCAAATCAAAAGCCCATTGTGTGGGCTTCATAAAAGGTGGAAAAGTGTCCTAGTGGCACGAAATGGAATATTGCTTGGATAGCAAATCCATTACGTGGAAAGTCTGAATCAAAAGCCCACTGTGTGGGCTTCATAAAAGGTGGAAAAGTGTCCTAGTGGCACGAAATGGAATATTGCTTGGATAGCAAATCCATTACATGGAAAGTCCGAATCGAAAGCTCACTGTGTGGATGTCATCTGCAGACTGCATACTTCTGGTTTCCGGAAGAACAGCCTATGGTGAACGGAAGGCCCAATATACGGAAGTGAGGCTAAGCAGCCATGTGCAGGACGTGACGATTCCTTGGGTGAGCCCAGTACCAGAGCGCTATGTATCGGCTCTGCAAGTATGGAAGCCTCCTTGGATGGCGGGGAATGCCCATGGTCTGCCCCTGCCTTCCCTTGAGGGCTGACCAGGATCTTTGGCTGTTCTATATGGACCAGCTGGGATGGGGGATAACACCACAACAGTGAGAGTCAAACGTCCTAAGAAACCCCCGGGAAGGTTAACCCGGTCAACAAATGCCCGCAGAAGTCGGATGTGTCGGCCTAACGGCGCAAGAACGCAGCTCTGCTGTAAACAGGCACAACGCAATCACATCCGAAAAAAAAACTCCGGATGAACGAAGAAGAAGAAGAAGATCTCCAACATTGTCTGTCTCTCGCCTTGACTGAACATTCTGTGAGATTGATGTTCGTCCATCTCTTGGTGATATTTTCCCACTTGAATCGCTGTCTACCTCTTGCCTTCGACCTTGCCCTCCAGTATGGTTTTTATGAGAGTGTTGTGTCTTTTAACGTGGCCGAAATATTTCACTTGCCTATTTTTTTCTTTTCTTTTATCAACTCTCTTTTCATTCCGTTTTTCTAGAGCTTTTGTATTTGATTGTTTTTGTTTCCATGAAATACTGACATATCTGAGCTGAACTAATCAATAATAACATTTTATTTTCATATCCTTTTTTTTTTTTTTTTTACAGGATATCGCTGTCACTCCAGCATTGTACTGCTGTTGATGATGTCTTGGCAAGTTTACGTTCAGTAGTTTGCCATTGCTTTCTGAAAGACCAGCTCCCACACCAATTCTTTAAAACCCAGCGCAACGCGGTCTGCTGCCAAATCGCGCATAGTTGTGTTTCAAACGCGAGTAAGCGGGATTACGAAACGCGTCCATGGCACATTTGCTATAGAGACCGGCAATAATAACAAACACAAAAATTGATTTATTTGTTGCTTCGGGATTTGAGATTTTTAAATATTGAGCACAACCCACTAATGGCAACGCTGATCGCAATCTGGTATGAACCTAAGGCCTATCCACTTCAATGTGGAAGCACTAGACTCGAGTTTCACTCTCGTTTGAGCTCTTCAGTAGTGCATATCCTTGACCGGACCCGGAAACAAACCCTGGATCACTGGCGCGTGAAGCGGGTGTGTAAACACTAGACCACGCGGCACACGCTGGAAACGGCCAAATTATCAAAACAGAATGCTACAACGTCACCCATCGTAGGCTGTAGCTCAAAATTTGGCCGATCGCCGCGACTGACGTCTATCAATCGATGTGGACCCGAACGATCAGGTCTTCTCACTGGCAAGGCACGCCAGGCCGCCTAAGGTCCAGTGAGCAATATTGAAGTGGATAGGCCTTAGGTTCATACCAGATTGCGATCAGCGTTGCCAGTAGTGGGTTGTGCTCAATAATTAAAAAACTCGAAAATAACAATGAAAAAAAAAAATAACGAGGTTCTGGCGAGGTTCGAACTCGCGACCTTCTGCGTGTAAAGCAGACGTGATAACCACTACACCACAGAACCACCTGCGTGCTATCTGGAAAGTATATCCTAGTCTGAACAATTTACTTTTATTGTTTTGTTAAAGAATTCATATTGCTGTTTATTGCTTATAAATCTAGCAGAGGGCCGAAACACCACTCACCACAATGTCCGAAGTCAAACCTCTGGAGCCCGGCGACGGCAACGACAGCGCATTGGAGGGGGGGGGGGGGGGGGGTCTTGTGAGGGTCGCGCCTCGCAGCAGAAGAGAGGCCAGGGGTACCGATGCCAGTAATCTTTTACAGGATATCGCTGTCAACACCAGCATTTTACTTTACTGCTGTTGATGATGTCTTGGCAAGTTTACGTTCAGTGTTTGCCATTGCTTTCTGAACGACCAGCTCCCATACCAATTCTTTAAAACCCAGCGCAACGCGGTCTGCTGCCAAATCGCGCATAGTTGTGTTTCGAACGCGAGTAACTCCCCCGATGTGTCTCCACCTTGCCGTGGTGGGGAAGCTTGCGTGCCCCATCGACCCCATGTGCTTGCCGATGGATAAAAACTACACATCGAACAGCTTATGGGATAGGGGCCAGACTAAGAGAGACATAACCTGCTGCTCTGCAGGCAGACTGAGGATAGCAGTCAAAATTTTAAATCAGGCGCACGAAGGCAGAAGTTCTTGATCGGAAAATACTCTAAGGCTCTCTGTCGAGGGTTTAGGCCTCTAAGCCACAAACCCTCGGATGTGAGAGCCGGGCCGATACCCACCTACCGAAAAATAGAGGTGGCATACTGAGCACGCTACATGCCCAGTTCTGATACCTGTTCGAAGGCTCTCAGCTGGGGGATATGAGGGATTCCCGGATGAGAGGGCCTGGCCGTTCCTCGTTCACTGCTGCACGGAGGTAAGGTGCTGCGCCGGCAGCGCGAGTACTAAAATGCAGAAAGTGTCCCAGTCGAATTAAATGGCTACGAAAACTGTCTGTATCTAACTCATAGAGTGTAGACAAAAGTGAAAAAACGTCTCAATAACACGAAATGCAACGCACGGCTAGCGAATTCATTGCGTGGTCCGAAGTCAAAAGCAAAAGCTTACCGAGTGGATGTCGCCCGCAGTCTGACCATTCCTGGTGTGTGCTTGAGCGACCAGGGGCAAGCGAGATACCAAACACATGGAAATGAGGAACTAAAGCAGCCATGAGCAGGACGTCGCAACTCCTTGGGTGAGCCCAGTCTCAGAGAAAAATGTGCCGGCTCTGCAATTATGGAAGCCTCCTTTGATAGCTTTGGATAGGCCCATGGTCTGCCCCTGCCTTCCCTTGAGGGTCGACCTGTGATGTCTCTTATCGTTCTATCTTGACCAGCTGAGACGTGGGCGACATCACAACAAAAAGTCTAACGTGCCTCGAAACCCGAGGAAGGCTAACCTCATTAAAAAAATGCCCGCCGAAGCCGGAAGTGCCGTCCTAAGGGTGGCAAAATAAAAATTGGCATTACGCATTTACGTCCGAGTGAAGTGTCTCGTTCGAATGTCTCTCGTGCTAGGAACAGCTCTGACTACCTAGTTTCCGAATGCCGCTCTTGTTCGGAACAGCTCTGACTAGTAGTTTTCCGAATGTCCGTCGTGCCTTGACCAGCTCTGACGGGCGCAACGACAAGCACATGTCCGTGTCGGAAACTCGCTGAGTGGATACCGTCCGCAGACCTGTCTGGTTTGTGCGGGAACAGCCCGGGGTTAACGAGGTGCCTAATATATTGAAGTGAGGAATTAAAGCAGCCATGAGTAGGACGTGACCCAGCACCATAGCATTATGTGTCGGCTCTGTAATTATGGAAGCCACCCAGGATGGCGGAAAATGCTATGGACTGTCCCTGCCTTCCTTTGAGGGATGACCGCGAAGTCTTCGACTGTTCCAACTCGACCAGCTGGGAGGTGGACGGTACCACAAAAGTGAGAGTCTCCCAGGAATGCTAACCTGGTCAAAAATGCAAGCAGAAGCCGGATGTGATGACCTAAGGGTTTCGACCCAAGGGTGCCTTACGCACACCGCAATCACATCTGAAAAAACACTCCGGATGAACGCAAAGAAGAAGAAGAAGAACGCGAGTAAGCGGGATTACGAACCGCGTCCATAGCACAATTGCCACAGAGACCGGCAATAATAACAAACTCAAAAAAAAAATAACGAGGTTCTGGCGAGGTTCGAACTCGCGACCTTCTGCGTGTGAAGCAGACGTGATAGCCACTACACCACAGAACCACCTGCGTGTTATCTGGACAGTATATCCTAGCCTGAACTATTTACTATTATTGTTTTGTTAAAGAATTCATATTGCTGTTTATTGCTTATAAATCTAGCAGAGGGCCAAACACCACTCACCACAATGTCCGAAGTCAAACCTCTGGAGCCCGGCGACGGCAACGACAGCGCATTGGAGGGGGGGGGGGGGGGGGGGGGGTCTTGTGAGGGCCGCGCCTCGCAGCAGAAGAAAGGCCAGGGGTACCGAAGCCCGTAATAGAATCAGCCTGCGGGAAGAGTTGCGTGCAAGAGGCTGGAGCCTTAATGTGAAAGGGGTGCAAGGAAGGCAACATGGCTTAACAACGTCTATCGGGTCATAGCTAGCTACCGTGGTGGAGGTGAGGACAAACGGCTGGAGAAAGGGGCTGACTTTTCCGCGGCTAGTTGGGCAGTGTAATGTTGGTAGATGCACCGGGTGCACAATGTTCGCCTCCCCGAGGGTAGGGTGGCTTCTGGAAGACACACATAGCAATGGCAATGTGGGATACGTGCGATACACAAACGTCTCGAAGGTGGATACGCACGACATGAGAAAAACGCCGGAGAGTAAGATCATCATCAAGTATTTCAGTCCCAAACTTGATGTGTAACCACCTTATCAACTGTAGCTGTCTGTGGTGCGCTGCTCCCTTTAATGGCACATTTGTCTCACTGTCTCCTTTTGGATAACCAGCTAGGCATAACTGTGCAGGGAGCTAAAGGAAACTAATAAAACCACACAGATCTGGACTCGTGAGCCGCTACACGCTGTGAGATTTACTGAGGAGGGGATCCGAGCACTGTTGGTCTTGCTTGCTTGTGTTCGTTGGCTTGAGCTCCAACGCAAAGTCCTGTATGTCGAATGAAGATATCCTGTTGTCCAACATCAGTGTGATGTAATACAGGACCTGAGGTTTGCGTGAGCATCCGTTGTCCCATGTCTGGCTTATTGGTGTGCAGACTGGTGGTTCCTCGCCGTACAGGCAGACACTCTCCGACTTCGGAGGAATCGGCAATCCTACTGACTTTAGCCAGGACCCCGAAGGGACCTGTTACCCAGGACGCTCGACGAGGACGCGTCAATAGGTCTTGGCCAGGATATAACCCGGCCCTGGTGCCTTGGAAACACCTTTGAGTCCCACTTTTGGTCTGAATGGTTCGATATGCAATGAGGATGATCTTCAGCTAACTAAATAACTAAGTAGCTAACTAAGTAGCTAACTAAGTAGCTAACTAACTAACTAACTAACTAACTAACTAACTAACTAACTAACTAACTAACTAACTAACTAACTAACTAACTAACTAAGTAACTAACTAACTAACTAGCTAGCTAACTAACTAACTAACTAACTGACTAACTGACTGACTGACTGACTGACTAACTAACTAACTAACTAACTAACTAACTAACTAACCAACTAACTAACTAACTAACTAACTGACTGACTGACTGACCTGACTGACTGACTGACTGACTGACTAACTGACAGACTGACTGACTGATTGACTGATGAACGAACGAACGAACTAACTAACTAACTAACTAACTAACTAACTAAGTAGCTAACTAACTAACTAACTAACTAACTAACTAACTGACTGACTGACCTGACTGACTGACTGACTGACTAACTGACAGACTGACTGACTGATTGACTGATGAACGAACGAACTAACTAACTAACTAACTAACTAACTAACTAACTAACTAACTAGCTAACTAACTAACTAACTAACCAACTAACTAACTAACTAACTGACTGACTGACTTACCTGACTGACTGACTGACTAACTGACAGACTGACTGACTGATTGACTGATGAACGAACTAACTAACTAACTAACTAACTAACTAACTAAGTAGCTAACTAACTAACTAACTAACTAACTAACTAACCAACTAACTGGCTGACTGACTGACTGACTAACTAACTAACTAACTAACTAACTAACTAACTAACTAACTAACTGACTGACTGACTGACTGACTGACCTGACTGACTGACTGACTGACTGACTAACTAACTGACAGACTGACTGACTGATTGACTGATGAACTAACTAACTAACTAACTAACTAACTAACTAACTAACTAAACTAACTAACTAAACTACCAACCAACCAACCAACTAACTAACAAATGCTCTTACGTTTTGCAGTGGAGCCACAAGAGTAAAAGAACACAGAGCTGGTGTGGCCGGCCGCTACAAGGCGCTGGACGATACTGAGCACTTATAGACTGAGTGGTTCGATGTGCGGTGAGAAAAGTCTGTCGACTAACTAACCAACTAGTAACTTGCCTCACTGTATGCAGTGTTATGTGTTCAGTCGCACAACTGCGTCAATTTCCCTTAAGTTAAGTATTGTTGACAAATACTCAGTCTTTCGGGAAATATGGACATGATGACGATGGAATTCTTTAACTATAAACACCAATATACATTGTCATTCTTATTCTTATAAAAATCTATATAAATTCTTTAACCATGATTTGAATATATATTCTTTAACTATATATAGCAGTATACATTCTTTAACTATAAATATCAATATAAGTACTTTTCGTTTTTTACTGCTTTATAAATGTTTTTATAAACTTATAAAATACTTGTTTTAAACTTAACAATAAAGGTACATGTAATAGATTTAGAGAATGATATCCTCAAATACTTGTAGGTGGTTCTGTGGTGTAGTGGTTATCACGTCTGCTTTACACGCAGAAGGTCGCGAGTTCGAACCTCGCCAGAACCTCCATAATATTTTTTCTAAATTTTCATTATTAGTTCAGCTCAGAGTATCATCATTACACACCGGATAGGTACCCCATATGCTATAAACTCCGTAATAAATGTTAGTTGGACGCAGTTCCAACCTCACAGCAAAGAGTCACCCATAGAGTTCCGTTCATGTGCCAATGAATATAAAACAAAATGCTCCTCACTGCCCCATGTGAAAAGTGGAACAAACAGCTGTACCGACAAACAAACAGCACGCACAGGCAAGTACATGCCTGAATGTACAGGCCACTGCCAGAATGTCAACACAACCGTCCGCCACGAAAATCACAGTTCATCGTCGATGGCAGCGGCAGTCACTAGAAAAGCAGCGTCATAAACATTTCCGTAATAAATTCGTCAGTGTACAGCGGCAGTCCGATGTTGATTGATGAGGTTCCTCGCACATTATGCTACTCGCCAGACCTAGCCCCAAGGTATTTCCAGGACAATTCAAAGAGTCATTGGGAGGAAAGACTTTGCGGTCCGATTAAGAGGTACAGCAGGTGGTGCGTGGGTGGTTACACGCGCGACCAAGATAATTTGTTTCTACAGGAATCCAAGGACTTCACCGTTGCTGAAGGACTTGCATTGCACGCAGTGGTAATTACATCGAACATTGATACATTTGTTCTGCACTTTTCCAGAATATATTCACCAAAAAAAAAAAAGTTTTAATTAAAAACCCCATCGTAGTATTGGGTTCAGAACATTATATTCAGTATTGCTTCAACTCAAGCTTTCGAACAGAAGAAGATCAGCATGGCTAACAGGAAGAAGTGCAATGATGATAATGAACACTGTGCTAATCCACAATTAGAAAGTGATAACAATAAAATAAAAGAAAATGATAAAAATTCAGGAGGTTCTGGCAAGGTTCGAACTCGCGACCTTCTGCGTGTAAAGCAGATGTGATAACCACTACACCACAGAACCCAATTGCTATGCAATCTGAATGCAGGTCCGCATGGCCGAATGTATATGAACCCGTGTTCTTAAACATCCGGTGTGCTGACGCCGAGGTAAGCGGTTCGACCCCTACACCGGACAGTTGGACTAAAATGTTGACCTGTCGTCCTTGACTTGGGGACGTTAATTACAAATACCTCTGAAGTCAGAGTGGGTTCGCATGATAGGGGGACGATGGCGAGGGACACTATTAATAGGGAAAGCTAACCCACACGCACAATTCAGTCCACCACTACTGTAAATAGTGTGTATGGACTACGATTGAGTTCAAAGCGAGAGAGCGCAAAAAAAAAATGTAATCTGAATATATTGTTCTGAACCCATTACTACCAGGAGGCTTCAAAAGAAAACCTTAATTTTTTTGTTTGGTGGGTATTCTGAAAAAGTAAAGAACAAATGTATCATTCATAGTTCGATGTAGTTACCACTGCGTTCAATGCAACTCCTCCAACGCCGATAAAGTGCTTGGATTCCTGTAGAACAAAGTTTCTCCTGGTCGCGTCTGTAACCACTCATGCACAACCTGCTGCACGTCTTCATCAGACTGAAAAGTTTTTCTCTCAGTGATTCTTTGAGTTGTCTAAACAGATGGGAATCACCTGGGCCTATATCAATGATGATAATCAACACTGTGCTAATCCACAATTAGAAAGTGATAACAATAAAATAAATGAAAATGATAAAAATTAAAGAGGTTCTGGCGAGGTTCGAACTCGCGACATTCTGCGTGTAAAGCAGACGTGATAACCACTACACCACAGAACCACCTATACGTAACTAAGCATATCGTTTTCTTAACGTATTACTTTTATTGATTTGTTAAAATATTGCTTGTTCGTTGGCTTGAGCTCCAACGCGAAGTCCTGTATGTCGGATGAAGGCATCCTGTTGTCCAACATCAGTGTGATGTCATACAGGACCTGAAGTTTGCGTGAGTATCCGTTGTTCCATGTCTGGCTTATTGGTGTGCAGACTGGTGGTTCCTCGCCGTGGAGGTAAATACTCTCCGACTTCGGAGGAATCGGCGATCCTACTGACTTTAGACAGGACCCCGACGGGACCTGTTGCCCAGGACACTCGACGAGGACGCGTCAATAGGTCTTGGTCAGTATATAACCCAGCCCTGGTGCCTTGGAAACACCTCTGCGTCCCCGTATCCGGTGTGTAATGATGGTAGTCTGAATAATAAAATTCAGAGAAAAAAAAAATTCGGTAGGTTCTGGCGAGGTTCGAACTCGTGACCTTCTGCGTGTAAAGCAGACGTGATAACCACTACACCACAGAACCACCTATACATAATTGAGCATATCTTTTTCTAAACGCATTACTTTTGTTGATTGGTTAAAGTATTTATTGATATTTATAATAAAAGAATTTATATTGATATTTATGGTTAAAGAATTTCATCATCGTCATCAAGTACCACGCTGATAAGCCCGGGCGGTCACGTTTCGCCATCTCATACGATCATCAGAGTCGTGGATGATCAGCTCTGTGTTCTGTTCTTGTCCCGACCAACCTCTGAAGTCGGAGTGGTTTGACTGATGGCGAGGGACACTAGGTAAAGCTAATCCGCACGCAAAATTCAGTCCAGCACTACTAGAAGTAGTGTGTATGGACTACACTTGAGTTCAAAGCGAACGAGGGCCAAAAATAATCTCTCGACCATACCACGTGGCCAAGCCATCCAGGCACTTACTTCTCTTACTTCCCCTTGTTCTCTCCCCCTCACTCTTGCCAATCGTTACCAAGTTCTCCAATTTATTTCTTGTCATAACGAGTAAAACACTGATGACTGTCTACGTCTAATTTCTCTAATCAGTTTACGGTTTTCATTTGTTTCTTGTAGTACTTGGTCATTGGCTTTTTCTGTCTGTCCATGGTATTCTTTGCATTTTCCGCAGAAACCACATTTCCAAAGCCATTAGATGTTTTTCAGCTTCTCTGCTCATTGTCCACGCTTCATATCCATATCTTCTTCTTCTTCTTTCGTTCGCCTGAATTATGTTTATAACTGCAATGTTGTCTCTTGTATGAATCTAACAGTCTTTTTTAGTTCATTCAGCGTTAACCCCGAATACTCTCGTGGTTGATGTGAGCGCACGAGAATTAGAAGTGGTTCGAGTCGCGCCAGTGACTTATGAGAGTATGGAGCCGGTCGCTCAGAAAGTCGTGGCGTGCTGATGAGCGTAATCTAGCCTAGGAATCAAGACATAGCTGAAAGATGCTGATGTTGACCGTAATATCCTGAAACAGGAAGGAAAATCGGGGGAAAATATATCTATATCTATAAAACAGAGTGTATGTGACTGACTTTGTTTGTGGTTATGTTTGTATTGGATGGGTTCGATAACGGTACATCCGATTGAGATGAAATTTTCTACACGTCTTCTTTTCATTCCTGTGCAACCGACTATAATAGTTTCATAGTGTAAAATCTTCTACTTATTTAATAACATTTACTTTTTCATTTTCATTATATAATGTCTATATAGCAGGGGGACTTCACTCTAAAAAAGTTATTTCAAGGGGCATAACTTTTAATAACATTTCTATATACTTTATAGTCATATTGTTGGAACTACTTGCACTATTGTTAAACTCTTTGTCTATAGTTATTTTTAGGCATATGAGTTATAATCAATAATGATATAATCTTTAAGGCATTTTCAAAGTTTGCATAAAAATAATGCATAATGCATAACATTGTAACCCATCTTTTTCTGCTTAAAGAACTTATCAACTTTCATGTCGGTGATTAAAAACAGTTTTCATTAAAAATAATGAATGGTGTGTGGAAGGACATTCTTTTAAGTTACTGTGCGCCAGGAGCTGGGCGAAACCACGCCGGGTCAGATAGATAGACAGACAGACAGATAGTCGGGAACGGAAGCTTATTTGACTACTTATATGAATTAATTAAATGACATGCTCCCCACCAGGGACTGAGTGAAGCCGGGCCGGGTCAGACAGACAGACAGACAGATAAACAGACAGTCGTGAACGGGAGAGCTTATATGAATTAAATGAGATGCTCCCCACCAGGGACTGGGTGAAGCCGGGCCGGGACAGACAGACAGATAGACAGACAAAAAGATAGTCGGGAACGGGAGAGCTTATATGACTACGTATATGAATTAAATTAGATGCTCCCCACCAGGGACTGGGTGAAGCCGGGTCAGACAGACAGACAGACAGATAGACAGAGAGACAGATAGTCGGGAACGGGAGAGCTTATATGACTACTTATATGAATTAAATGAGCTCCCCACCAGGGACTGGGTGAAGCCGGGCCGGGTCAGCCAGACAGACAGACAGACAAACAAGCAGACAGACAGACTGATAGATAGATAGATCCCCTCCAGGGCCTGGGCGAAGCCGGGCCGGGTCAGCTAGTATATATATAGATGCAACTGTGTTTCGTACGTGGGTATACGGGATTACGAACACTTTCTCCAGGGAGACCGGCAATCAAAAATTAGAAAGTGATAATAATAATAATTATTATTATTATATTATAATTAATAATTACAGAAAATAAAATTCAGTAGGTTCTGGCGAGGTTCGAACTCGCGACCTTCTGCGTGTAAAGCAGACGTGATAACCACTACACCACAGAACCCACATATTCTGAATATTGTGTTGATAACCTGTTACTATTATTCATCATCGAAAATATGTTTTTCGCTGTCTCGTTTTGAACACGTGCTACTAATACATATAGTTACTACTATTAGAGAGTGCACTGTACTGATGTTTGCTTTTAGTTAAGCTTTTTCAGTGTTACCAGTGTCCACCGCCTTCAGGCGAATCCACTCCGACTTCTGAGGTACTTGTAATTCACGTCTCCAAGTCAAGGACGGGAAGTCAACATTTTAGTAAAACTGAACGGCTTGCTCTGATTGCGAAAATTATCATTATCATTATCATCAAATATTTGGGTTTGACGTAAGGCTTCAACTCCTGACCAATTCACTTCATAGGTGTCTGTCTTGCGCCGCTCTTTATAATCCCACGTTTGCCTCGCTCTTTGCTTTGGCTGATCATTGATATATTTGCACCGGCTCTACTAATAACTGTGATATATTTGTGTTTCTTTATCATTTTCACGACTCGACACTACATCGAGATCAAGTATCGCCAAGTGATAGTGCAGAAGAGCGCTCGCACTAAGAATGCCGCCAAGTGACATATAATCTACGAATCCGAAGAGAGGAGGCGAAACAGACAAGTGGGACTGTTGATCATGTGATGAATCACTACAGAAACACCAGATCTACACCAGCCGAAGCAAATCCCGATAGCAACAAAAATACACCTGAGATTAGAGCAGTCGAAGCCAGCAAGAAAAACGAAATAATAGGAGAAGCCAGTCAAAACGACAGCAAGCAAAAAACAGCCAAACAACACTCCAAAGAATATGCAAGAAGAAAACTCAACCGAGACTTACCCCGCAAAAGTATTGCTGAAACAAACTAGCATATGAGAGGTAATGTTATCAACTTTACCCGCCGATAAAATCACGCTGCTGGAGAACAGGCTGGGAACATGAAGCATCGCCCACCTATGCAAGACGTCTGATGGGATAATAGAATATCTGAACAAGACAGAGAAAACTCACACGTCTTCGTAACTTCAACGAAAGCAAGGGCGACCTCCAGCAACATTAAAATGGATGCCTCCATGCACTGCAATGTCAGAAAATGGGTCATCAAGAGAGTCATGAACCACCCTTCAAACAATGAGATCATGGAGAAGATGCAGACGGGGAAACCATCAAGATGACCGGAGCGCAGTGGATAATCAGTAAGAACAACGTACCTACCACTGTTGTGATCATAACGGCTAAAGACAAGAACTTACCGAGCAGTGAAATATGGGAACAGAAGGAGCAATGTCTGGAACACTACATACCTAGAGTGTTTCAGTGCTCCAAGTGCCAGAAGTTCCGACACACCCGTACTAGCTACAAGAGTGAGATGGGCGTCTGCAGGTATTGCTTTGGCAATCAAACACACAGCCAATACCCACATGCCAAGATCGACATCAACTCCAGGTGGCCCAGCTCAAACAGAAGATGTGCCAACTGCCTCGGGAACCAGGGGCTGGATACTTCGGGTGCTCATGCCTTCAGGATAGCAAGGAAGCTGTGAAGACAGCAATCAAGTCCAACCAATCCTACACAGAGGCGACTTTAAGATTACCAAAGACAGATAACTCACAGTCGCAGGGCCAAGTGAAGGAACTGAAATCGAAAGTAGACAACATGGCGCTGAGAAACAGTCAATCACAACAACCGCAAATAGAAGCAGTGCAACGCAACTTGGACGAACTGTAACTTCGTTCCAAGTCCTTCGACACAAGAACACTCAGGGATACATTCGAACTGGTGGAATTATTGGATACTATGGACGTAAACAACAAACACATGGCATGCATGGATATTGCCTCTTTATTCACCAACGTTCCATTAGATGAGACCGTGAATATAATAAGCGAGCGCATTAGAGACAAACAACTAAAATTAGGCATACCATCAGCTATTCTAGAGAGGCTATTAAAATTATGTACTGCCAACATACAATTCAACTTTCTAAACAAGTCATATCGCCAAATTGACGGAGTGGCCACGGGGAGCCCACTTGGACCTATTCTAGCGGACATCTTCATGGCACACTTAGAAGAAAAGAGATCCTCAGAAATCAATAACTTGGCCTTTTACCGTCGTTACGTGAACGATATACTAATTATCACCACAGACGAGCTACAAGCAACGTCGTTCCAGGCCGCATTGAACGAGACGCATATAAACATCTCTTTATCTACGGAGCACGAATACAACGAAGCGTTGCCGTTTCTAGATATCCTAATGAGTCGTAAAGCAGACGGCACAATTCAAAGATCGGTGTACCGCAAAGAAACATGGACTGGCCAATACTTAAATTTTCAGAGCTTCGCACCTGTCCAGTACAAACGGGGCTTAGTACGGAGCCTGCTTGACCGTGCTAGGAAGATATGCACCCAGGACACACTGACAGAGGAATTTAAAACTCTGAAGAATGCCTTAAACCTGAATGGGTACTCCACAGGATTTATAAAGCGCCACTGCCAACAGCCCAAACCGAAATCAGAAGTAACTACAGTCCCTAAACTCAAAGTATTCATCCAGCTAACCTTCCGAGGAGATGACGTAATGTAACGTCTGCGGGACCGGCTCACCACAGCAGTCGAGCGAACATTCTGTGCAGCAGCTCTAGTCATCAGGTACAGAAACACACCGATCCCAGTCCCAGCAGTAAAAGAACCTGTAGCTTTTTACGCCAAATCAAATTGTATTTACCAATTTACATGCAGATGCGAGGCCATCTACATAGGCAGAACTGAGCGACAGTTACATTGCAGGGTTTCGGAACATATTCCGAATTGGTTGGAAAGATACTACACACAGAAGATGGTAGCCTAGGCAGGCCGACACACCGGAACAGTCCGGCTTCATCGGTCGGGAGACATGTGCTCGAGACTGGTCACGTGGTTGAAAGAGACACGACATTCCGTGTGTTGTTCAACACACAAAGTAGTCGATTGTTAAAGTTTGCTGAAGCTATACTAATCAACCTTCGTAAGCCGTCGTTGTGCAAGCAGAAAGACATGTTAGTCAGTTTAAAATTACCGTGGTAGACTATCGACATTACTGTGCGAACATGTGTATATTTCAGTTTGAAGGATTTATCTAATTAATTCACGTACGTTGTGTGATTTCTGCAGTATGTACCTGACGAGATGCAGCGAAATATGCCAGGCAATAAATCGTGCAATCTATTGTTTGTGTCTTCGTTATTCGAACTGTAACTCGTCCAGTAGAAAATCGAACGGAATATGACATGGCAGGCTGAAATTACGGCGGTGACAGAAGAAACCGAAGTAGCATAGAAACGCACAAAAAATAGGAAACGAAACAAGCAATTCCATTTCCGAAAGCAGAAGCCGAAAGAAAGCATGAGAAAGGCCCGCATTATAACAAATAAACAGACTGACACAGTTTTTAAAAAAATGTTCCAACAGCAGGTACCGCACATACAGATCCCATAGACGTTTTCATCACATATTCTTAAAGTAGCCTTTCACCACATCTAGTGCTGGAGACTTCATCTCGTAATCCTTGTCAACAAATCCGCAAAGCATTGACCATTCAGGCGTTTCCCTGCTTGTCCAATTTGCATAGGCCAGCCCGCTCTCCAAGCTTCTTGGCAGCATCCACCTTGAGAAAAGTAATCCCATGCTCAGAGGACAAGGCCTCAATCAACTTGGGGTACAATGAGGAAAATGCAGAGAATGCCTTGGAAAGACAGAAAATCAATGAGCAAGTCCTACAAGTGGCAAATGGAAACAGTAAACTGATTAGAGAAATAGACAGTCAACAATTGTTTGGACACATTATAAGAAGAAATAAATTAAAGAACGTGATAACAACTGGCAAGATTGAGGGGAAAAGAACAAATGGAAGACAGAGAAGTAAATATCTGGATGGCTTGGCCACGTGGTGTGGTCGAGACAAGAATACGGAGCAGTTCCACGACTTTGGTGATCGTGTGAGATGGCGAAATACGAGAGCTCACGCTGATCGGCATAGCACATGATGATGATGACAATGACTCGTCAACACTTTTGACTAAAACACACACGTGAATCTGAGGCTTATCTAAGGCTTTGCTAGCCTCTTTCACATCCTTGCAAGAGTGCATCATGATTGACGGCAGTCTTCAAGAATTCTTATATGGCCACGTAGAGATGTTCATTGATCCGATATCAGCAGCGGAGATAACTCCTACATCAGCCATGTTGTTGAGGAACTTGCTTGTTGCTCTCCCTTGCACATGATTCAGACCAAGAACAAGGTATGGACACCTTTTTTCTCCAAATCAGCCCCAGCATTATCATCTTCTTCTATAAGTTGGGAGTCCCGGAATGGTTAACCCGGTCAACAAATGCCCACAGAATGTGTCAGCCTAACGGCGCAAGAACGCAGCCCTGCTGTAAACAGGCACAACGCAATCACGTCCGAAAAAAAAAACTCTCCGGATGAACGCAGAAGACGAAGATAAGTTGGGAATAAACCGCCATTAAAGGAACAACCCGGGAATAAAACGGTAGTAATGGAATTAATAGCAATACACTGGGAACAAATCGACAATACGTTAATAAGCAGGGAATAAATCGAGTAAATCTTGGAATAAACAGGCAATTAACGCAATAATCCGGAAAAAACGTGAAATTGATAAGGGAACAAAGAAAAAGAATCACGAGCAGATTATAAATGTTCCAGCCAATCAAAAACATCCAGAATCTGATCACTGTTATCTCTTATGGGGGAGGCCAGCAGGGCCAAATGGATAAGAGCGCTAGTTCCTTAACATCCGGTGTGCTAATGCCAAAGTAGCTGTTCCAACCCATACACCATACAGTTGGACTAAAATATTGACTTCTCGTCCTGGACTTCTGGATATAAATTACAAGTACCTTTGAAGTCGGAGTTGATTCGCCTGATGCCAAGGGTAATATGAAAATCTAATCCACAGGTACAAATCAGTCCGGTGCACCAGAAGTAAAAGCATGTATGGACTACGCTTGAGTTCAGAGCGAACGCATAAAAAAACAAAATTCTGACGGCAAACATTCTAACCATTGAGCTACTCTTCCCCAACTCCCTTACTAATTATTACAAGTAAAGGACCCCTCTTCACACTTTGTGAGATCTATTGGGTAAATGGTGCCAGCACAATACGTGTACACACCAGACGATACTCAATGGCTGATGTGGGCACTATCACATCAACTTTTGCTTCCCAGAACAGTTTTTAATTTAAAAGAAAAATAACAAACAAACAACGGATATTTCAGCGTATAAGGAAAATATTTACAATCTATCCGTGTGTTACTGGTCTTCTTGAAGACTATGGGGCAGGTTGGTAATCGCTTCTCGACCTTGTGGCTAAGATCAGAGTGTAGTATCTGTTTTTACAGTCATTTGCACTTTGATCTAGCCTTGGCCACCAACAGAGGCGGCCAAACGAATGGAACTTCATGGGGCGGCTCTTGCCCTTGGAGAACCCTGAGCCCTAAAAAATTATTTTAAATAAAAATAATTGTTAAAGTGAACTAATGAGGGTTGGTCTGAGACCCAATCTTGCGGGGTGAGAAAGGGAAAGACAAGTTGTAAGGGCAATGGAAATATAATTAACATTTTTGGATTATGCAAATATGAGGAGGACTGTTCAGGAAATAGCAAAAACTATACGATGACTGGCATGAGTTGGCTGAGGGCCATTGGGGGAATACAAGGCAGAAGCTTTCTTCACCCAGTTCTGATGTGCCCTAAGAGCCTCACATTCCTGACATTAACAAGTGATACAGTAATTAAATGGGAGCCATGGTGGCGCAGTGGCTAAGATGCTTACCTGCTAGTCATGTGTTTGAATCTTTTTTAAAATGCACACCTGGGTTCCGGGACTGATAAAGCCTAACATGGGCACCAAGCAATGTTCTGGGACGAAAAGGCAGATAGCGAGATATTGAAATATCATCCATCAATTATCAATTGGTTTATAAAAATATGGCGCTATCATCACATACTCTACACGCCTCAAGGCAAACACAAGAGTCTCTTTACTTTTCATAACAATTACATAATTGCAAACAAATACACAATTCACAGGAGTCAAAATGTGATTTATTTTTCTGAAAGTTCAGCAAAAACTTTGCACAAAATGTTAACATGGTGCTAATATTAACTGTTAAATAAACACAATGGGAATCAATGCATGCATGTCACACTTATCAATGACAACATAACCAACAACCCAAAGGACTGATACCAGTATTGAGGGGGGGGGGGGGGAGAGGGAGAGTTTCCAGTGACATTTAACAGAAGATGTGAAACGGAGTTAAAGACAAACATCGTCAAATCTAAAGACTCTTTTAAAAGAATGAGCAACATTATGAAGAACCTAATTATACTTTAGTATTAAAGCTGGTCACTGAAAAGTTGTGTGAGGCCCGTTTGTCAATGTGGATGCAAGTTCTGGATAATGAGTAATGAAATAAAAAAGAAACCAAAGAAAGTGGAGATGTGGTCTTTGAGAAGAATGTGCATAGAGAGTATATTGGTGTTACCTTTCCTCTGGAGTAAACTGGGCAGGCCGAGATAAGGATCATGCTGCATGGGCAATACATGGTCTCTACAATTTAGCCCAGGCTTTGTGTTATGGAGAAGTAAACCTCCATCCCTGGCCATATCGCCATGGGTTGTAGTCATTGTGCCTCTTTTGTATTACTATGTAACAAACTATCGTCTGTCAAGATGGCAAGGTGCTAGTGGATAGAGAAGAAAAAAAAACAAAGCTAAGATATTCATCGCTGCAGGTGTTACAATATCACTCACGAAATGTAGAAGGAAAAGACACATGACACTAATGAAGCATATTAACAGAAGATGTGAAACAGAGAAATTAACCTCATGAGGGGAATTACTCTACAATAGGGACGGAGAAAGATGGATGTGGACAGTGTCAACTGCTGGGCAACAAATATTAATATAAGGAACACCAACTTCAACAAAATACTAGATGAAAGGAAACGCGTGAGTCATGACTGCAGATGTCTGTCTATTCGAGACAAAGCACTTGAAGATTTCCAAGCTGTCTTACAGGAAGGCCATAACCTATGCTGTTGATCAAACTGTGATTTCATTTTTGTCTTGTAATAATTGTAGAATATTCCCATTATTATCATGGTTTGCATAAAAAGGATTCTGACACAAGTGACTGAAATAACAGAAGCTGAAACATTTACAAAGTGAGAACACTCAAAGAGGAATGAACTATACTCCATCCAGACCTGAGAACAATGCTCTCATCCTGCATACGTGGACTTCTACAAAGTAACAACAATGATATTTGCATAAAGCCGATCAATTAATTTCAAGCTGATCTTCCAATACAAATGGAATAGATGACACAGCCAGACAAAACTGTGACGCTGGCAGTTCAGCCTGGTGATCAGTTGGTGATTGTTGCTGGAACCGTGAAGCAGAAGAGCTCCCCAGAACTGGACGTCACTTCCCATTTCACAACTAGATTAGTCTGAAAATACAATGAGCCACGATTATAACATACTGTAACAAACAAGCACAATAAAGTCTGGTTCAGGAATGAGTATTATGTTGAACAGACAAATTGTCTACAATTTACACCCAAAGACAACTCCAAAACTAGCCCATGGTTGGACTCAGAAAAGGGTCAATAGTTACATATAAGAGTATTGGCTCTTTAAAGCAGCTATATTCTTATTTTACTATCTCTATCTGTTCACCTATCTTCTTCGTCCATGCCATGTAGCCAAGCCATCCAGGTATTTTCCTCTCGGTCTTCCTCTTGGTCTGTTCCATTCGATCTTGCCAGTTGTCACTAAGTTCTCCAATCCATTTCTTCTCATAACATGTCCAAAAAATGTTGACTGTCTACGTCTAATTTCTCTAATAAATTTACGATTTTCATTTGTCTCCTGTAGTACTTGGTCATTGGTTTTTCTGTCTGTCCATGGTATTTTTTGCATTTTCCCCAGAAACCATATTTCTGCAGCCATCAGATGTTTTTCAGCTTGACTGCACATTGTCCAAGTTTAACATCCATACAAAAAAAAAAAACAACAGGCTCTATGTATCCCCTCAACACTCTCTTTCTCGTTTCAATTGACATCTTTTTATTGGTCAGAATATTTTTCATCTTGCTAAAGGCTACTTTCGCATGGCGATTCTTGTTCTAATCTCTTCAAGGCATCTCCCATCAGATGTTATGACTGTTCCGAGATAATTGTATCGATTCACTTGTTGAAGAATATTCCCATTTACTTGTATGTTACATTGTGGTACTTCATTCTTCCTAGTGACGACCATAACCTGTGTCTTCTTACAATTTAATTCCAACCCCAGCTGCTCTCTGTGTACAACAACTGTGTCTACTAATTGTTGTAGATCTTGTGCATTGTCTGCAAACAATACTGTATCATCTGCATATCTAATGTTATTGATGTTTCGTCCTCCAATGCTGATTCCATTTATATCTTCTACATTTCTGAAAATATTTTCACTGTATAGGAAAAAAAGATCTGGAGACATTACACATCCCTGCCTAACACCTCTCTTAATAGGTTGATATGTAAACGATGAACGCAGGGAAGTCCATTGGAATATCGATACATGAAGCCCATAAGCGGGCACTCTCCCGCTGTTTATACTTCACCTCGACACCACAAGGTACAAGATGAACATGATGAGATGAGATGAGATGAGACACTTGAAAGATGCGTCGCCGGTACGTAAGGCCATGAAATCAGCACAAAGTTATCCAGTGTCACCAGTGGGAACGCTGCACCCCGCGAAGAGCATCAACGACTGGTTTTGAACTAATAAAAGCGCTCTTTCCGCGAGGGTCGGAGCTTGGTAAGCCTGTATTAGCTCTAGAATTGCCACCGTTATCCAAGCAGGACCGTGTCATCTAAGGAACCTCGACTGATTTAATGAGCCATTCGCGGTTTCACCGTGAGACAGTGGGAACTTAGACATGCATGGCTTAATCTTTGAGACAAGTATATGGCTACTGGCAGGATCAACCAGATATCTATTGGACAGACGGACCATTCACGCACACGCAGGCCAAGAGTAGCATCGCTAAAGCGCCCTCCCGGTACCCGGTAATACATGCAAAACTACTGGACACCTACCGACGAGCTTCCAAGCTAAGCCGGCGGGACTGACCGAAAAGCCATACCAGCTTACTGACTGCAGGCCCACTACTCATCGAGAGAGAGAGAGATAGAGAGAGAGAGAGAGAGAGAGAGAGAGAGAGAGAGAGAGAGAGAGAGAGAGAGAGAGAGAGAGAAGAGAGAGAGAGAGAGAGAGAGAGAGTGGGGGGGGGGGGGGGGCGCTTATCGAGACTTTGTCGAACGGTCGTACAAATTTACTCTTTTGCCCGCTCAACCACGACTCTGGCTTCACGTTGCTGTTACATTCTCGAAACGCCTGCCTCGGTAACTTGCGTCGACTGGGAAGATCCCAATTTGGTACACCTCACACAGCCATCCGAGACAACGAACGCTAGACACGGGCATAGATATAACTATGGGATTCACATGTGAATGCTTCCTCAATGTGAAAAACACCTCTCAGAAGGTAACTGAATAATAAACCAACATGTTCTATATTTAGTAAAGAAGCTTTGGATGGTGACTAACGAAGGTGGTATGTGGATTGGGAGGACGTACTTCAGGTTGTGAAGCCATCTGCAGACTATTGGGTATCGAGATTGGAGTGGAGGATGTTTAAGTGGCAAGGGATCATTCTGGAAGCAGCTAATTTGCAGTGGAAGGTCAGGATTAGTTTTGTTCTAGGGGCAGTGGGATGGTTAGGAACTGCCTTTACTTATGTGATAGAACTTCTCTGCTCTGAGAGGTTCCGTGAGAATGGATTCGAAGTTGAGAGGGGCACAGAAGAAACCCTTAAGATCTTGGACCTTGATCATGAAAGTCAGAGCATATCTTGCATAGATGAAGAAGTTGGGAGAAAGTTATAGCATAATTACAAGAGTGTATTAGAAGGATATGTAGAGAAGATAACTGAGAATATGCTGGCATGAAGAAATGTTTATCAACTCAGACTGTCATGTGTAATGAAATAGGCCAAATGTCTTCGTCCAACATTGACCAGTATTCTCATGAAGAAATGTTTATCAACTCATGCAGTCACGTGTAACGATATAGACCAGAGTTCTACTAAACACATGTCCAACATTAACTAATATTTCAATAATTCAGGTTGTCATGTGTAATGAAATATATCAGTTACAGATTAACAACATACCGGTGGGTAGTCGGGCTTCACGTTAATGACAATTTTGTATGTGGCAGCATTCCCAGACGAGAGAGGGCAGGTCATGAAGTTACACGCATTTCCATCAGGAATAGGGAATGGAACAGAAATTCCACTAATTACACCATGGATTACTGTCTGAGCATCAGTGACAGCTGTATCTGTACATTAATACGAAACACATTATTACAGCTTCCATTAATAATGCAGTGGATTACTAACTTCAGGAATAGCTTTACTAAGTCTGGAACACAGATTGGCAGCCTTTCTGTAGTTAAAGTTAGTTGCGTATTCTTTACAGGACGTCATAGTCAACACCAGCATTTTTTTTTTTGCTGTTGTGATCTCTTGGCAAGTTCACGTTCAGTAGTTTGCCATTGCTTTCTGAACGACAGGCACCCATACAGTTCCATAAAAACCAACACAAGGCCGTCTGCTGCCAAATCTTTCTGTAGTATTGCGCTGAAATAATGTCACAGCGGTCACTCGGCGTTTCCACCGAAGTCCACTACGGTCTAATCCATAACAATGTATTCCCTTTGTGAATTTAATCACACGCGATATATAAAATATAGCACGATTTCTTGTCTGACATATTTTGCTGCATCTCATCAAGTGCATACTGCAGAGGTGTATATTTTGTTATGTGAAAAATAAACACGGGGAAGACAGTACTATATGTTGTGTTTTGTGCATTTATTTGCTGATGAAGGTTAGTCGCCACAACATTCTGTTTCCCGTAATTGTGTTCTGTAAATCTGCATTACTTTATGTTATTTTTAATAGTTTACATGTTATCGAAGGTGTTTTAAACTATCTTTATTCTCCTTCTATGTGCTTCACACCTTGATATACATCTCAAAGGTCGGTGTGTCCGACTTCACTATGCATGTGTGTAACGTTTGCTTCATCTAGACAGGTTTCATCCAAGGTACAAGCTCTGTCTATCCATGCATAATGATGCAATCCAAGGTCTAGGCTCTGTCTATCCATGCATAATGATGCAATCCAAGGTACAGGCTCTGTCTATCCATGCATAATGATGCAATCCAAGGTCTAGGCTCTGTCTATCCATGCATAATGATGCAATCCAAGGTCTAGGCTCTGTCTATCCATGCATAATGATGCAATCCAAGGTCTAGGCTCTGTCTATCCATGCATAATGATGCAATCCAAGGTCTAGGCTCTGTCTATCCATGCATAATGATGCAATCCAAGGTCTAGGCTCTGTCTATCCATGCATAATGATGCAATCCAAGGTCTAGGCTCTGTCTATCCATGCATAATGATGCAATCCAAGGTACAGGTTCTGTCTATCCATGCATAATGATGCAATCCAAGGAACAGGCTCCGCCCTTCCATGCATAATGATGCAATCCAAGGTAAGGCTCTGTCTATCCATGCATAATGATGCAATCCAAGGTACATGCTCTGTCTATCCATGCATAATGATGCAATCCAAGGTACAGGCTCTGTCTATCCATGCATAATGATGCAGTGTTCAAAGTGTACTATGAAATGATGTATATAAAGGACTCTGGTGATCACGTGAGACGGTGAAACATAACCTCCCACGCTTATCGACACGGCACATGAGAATGATATAAAGGTTAATTTAAATGTTGCATGTCCGTTGCAGAACGTTGCGATCAACCCCAGGTTGATTTTTACATTCAGTAGTTTGCCATTGCTTTCTGAACGAGAAGCCAACGATTACACCCAAGTGAATGTCGGTTTAGGGGATTGAACTGTCTACCCTGCCATCAGCACATAGAAGGTATAAGAGCAAGCATTCTTATTTTTCGGATGTGTCGATATCTATAATGATTAACAGTCGTTTTAAACATTGTGACAATTTCCAATATTATTCACTTTGCTTTGTGAATGTTTGTATTGTGGTGCTTTAAAACAAACTGTCGAATAATATGTCAGCATATGAATAATGGATGATAAGGCAGACAAGCTGAGAAACAACAGTACAACAACAGAAATGTGATATCTAAGGAAAAGTCAGACAGAACCATCCATATAAGACAGTCAGTCCTTCAATGATCAGAGAAATTAATTGTGGACAGTCAGGTTTTATGGGCATTTCTTCTTCTTTCTTTCTCTTGAAATTTGTCTATAACTGCAATGTTGTCTCCTGTATGAATTTAACTGTCTTTTTTTAAATTAAAGTTCACTCAGTGGTCCAAAGAGTTTACTATCACCTGCTGTTTCTCTAGGCCAGAAGGTTTGATTAGATATGTTGTATTTGGACAGTCTTGGAGTATGTGCTCTGCTGTCTGTGACGCCAATCCACATGTGCACATGGCTGATTCACCAATCTTGAATTTTGTATACATGTGGTGGCATAATTTATTGCGTCCTGTTCTGAGACGCAGAATAATGATTTGTTCTGGTCTGTCCATAAGAATTTGTGGGCATATTACGAGGTGAAAAAAATTGAAAAGCTTTGTTACAACTGACAAACTGATGGCAAAAGAGCAAGGAGACAAATTATTAAATATCTAAATTTGTTTGGCTAAATGGATTAATCGGGACAAGAATGCAGGCCTTATTCAAGATTGAAGATTGTGTGAAATGGCAAACCATGATCGTCCAATCTTACCATGATGGCACATGATGATCATAACAAATAATGGAGAACATATGGATTTTTAAAAATAATGGGTGAGGGAGGAAGTGGAGATATTGTAAGAACAAACAATACACACAACTTACTTGGCGTCAGTTTGACTGTCAGTGTCACATTACTGTTCTGTTTAAATACGCATGGCAGACTTGGGCAGGGAACAATGTCAATTTCACTGATGGTGGACAGCTGGGTACCTGAAACCACAACCAGAATAGATCTGACTTGGTATGATCTGTCTCAAACAATGCAAACGGGCAATGAACAGGTAATGAGGCCAGTAGAATTTTGTGTAGTTAGCTCTTCCTGTGATAGGTAATTCCTACTGTACAATAATACCAGTCTACTTGAGATGACTTAAATTAATAACTACCTGGGACAAAAGGAGGTAACATATTGATTGCCGGGGACAAAAAAGAGTTAATGTATTGATTGTCAGGAACAAAAAGAATTAGCATATTGATTACCAGGAACAAAAGGAGTTAATGTAATTATTGCCAGGAACAAAAGGAGTTAACATATTGATTGCCTGCGACAAAAAGAGTTAATGTATTGTTTGTCGGGGACAAAAGAAGTTAATGTATTCATTGCCTGGGACAAAGGGAGTTAATGTATTGATTGCCTGGAACAAAAGGAGTTAATGGATTGATTGCCTGGGACAAACAAAGTTAATGTATTGATTGTCGGGGACAAAAGGAGTTAGCATTATTGATTGCCAGGAACAAAAGGCGTTAGCATATTGATTGCCTGGGACAAAAGGAGTTAATTACTGATTGCCAGGGACAAAAGTAGTTAGCATTATTTATTGCCAGGGACAAAAAGAGTTAACGTACTGTTCGCAGCGGACACAAGTAGTTAAAATATTGACTGCCCGGGACAAAAGAAGTTAAAATATTGACGGCCTGGGACAAGAGGAGTGAAAGTAATAACTACAATGGGCAAATGGAGTTGAAGTACGTAATAGCTAAACATTTATTGTGACAACCAGGGCAGTGTTTTATTTTTACTTGTTTATTTTTAAGGATGGCTAATTGTTAATGGACACTTCAATGCGTTCTTCAATCTCCTCCCTTAGGCTACACTCTGAGAATCTCAAACAGTTGCACTAACTCTATAGCACTGATGGGGAACCAACATGACTTTTATAGACAACTTTCCCAATCTTGAAATCTGGTACAGGCAATGACCTGTTAGACCAACTCTATTAAATTACCAGCTGGCAAGGGTGTCTTAATGCATTCAAAGTCCTGCTGCTGATATTATTTGTTAGTGAAGAATTTTAATATTTTAATATTTTGGGTGTTGTGTTGCTTTTCTATTTCAATATAATTTTTCTGAAACTAAGACCCTTTTTCTCATTTCATGATAAAAATCTCTTCATTTTATTTATGGCTATTTTTGTTGTTTCTTCTTTTTCCCCCCAGTAACTTTATTATGTCTTCTGTCATTAATTTCCTCTAAACTTTCACCTTCAGTTTTGCACTAAACTATACCAATAGCTGGGAGTTATGATAGCCAATAGCTGGGAGTTATGACAGCCAATAGCTGGGAGTCATGACAGCCAATAGCTGGGAGTTATAATAGCCAAAAGCTGGGAGTCATGATAGCCAATAGCCGGAGTCATGATAACCAATAGCTGGGAGTCATGACAGCCAATAGCTGGGAGTCATGATAACCAATAGCTGGGAGTCATGACAGCCAATAGCTGGGAGTTATGATAGCCAATAGATTGGAGTCACGACAGCAAATAGCTGGCAGTCATGATAGCGCAGTGGCTAGCACATTCACCTGTCAGCCCAGTGACCATGAGTTCAAATCCCCTTCAAGTGGGAATATGTTTCAGTGATCCCAGGTTGACTCAGTCCAAAGTGAGTACCAGGAGACCTCCTGGGAAGTCAAGACGGTTATGCAGTGTCTAGTCCTCTTGCCTGTTAGCCCGTAGCCATGAATTCAAATCCGCCTCAAAGCAGGAGTTTTGTTTCAATGATCTGGTCTTCCGGGCTGAACCAGGTGGAAATGGGTACTAAGATACCTGCTGGGAAATAACGGAGGCCAGCCTCATACTGACCTGGGCTTAAAAGCCTTCTAAAAATATGGGCCCAGCACTATATACAGCATAACATGAATAGGAGTCCTCTATTGTTTTTATAAAAATAGCTGAACTATGTTTTATATATTTTTATACCAATTGTTGAAATATGTTCATCATATCAGTTTTTATACCAATAGTTGTACTATGTTCATCATATTAGTTTTTGTACCAATTGTTGAAATATGTTCATCATATCAGTTTTTATACCAATAGTTGTAATATGTTCATCATATTAGTTTTTGTACCAATTGTTGAAATATGTTCATCATATCAGTTTTTATACCAATAGTTGAACTATGGTTTATATATTTTTATACCAATTGTTGAAATATGTTCATTATATAATTGTTTATACCAATTGTTGAAATATGTTCATCATATCATTTTTTATACCAATAGTTGAAATATATTCATCATATCAGTTTTTATACCAATTGTTGAAATACGTTCATTATATCATTTTTTTATACCAATTGTTGAAATATGTTCATCATATTAGTTTTTATACCAATAGTTGTAATATGTTTATCATATCAGTTTTTATACCAATAGTTGAAATATGGTCATCATATCATTTTTTTATACCAATAGTTGAAATATGTTCATCATATCATTTTTTATACCAATAGTTGAAATATAGTTCATCATATCATTTTTTATACCAATAGTTGTAATATATTCATCATATCATTTTTTATACCAATAGTTGAAATATATTCATCATATCATTTTTTTATACCAATAGTTGAAATATGTTCATCATATCATTTTTTATACCAATAGTTGAAATATGTTCATCATATCATTTTTTATACCAATAGTTGAAATATGTTCATCATATCATTTTTTATACCAATAGTTGAAATATGTTCATCATATAATTTTTTATACCAATAGTTGAAATATATTCATCATATTAGTTTTTATACCAATAGTTGAAATATGTTCATCATATCATTTTTTATACCAATAGTTGAAATATGTTCATCATATCAGTTTTTATACCAATAGTTGTAATATGTTTATCATATCGTTTTTGATACCAATAGTTGAAATATGTTCATCATATCATTTTTTATACCAATAGTTGTAATATATTCATCATATAATTTTTTATACCAATAGTTGAAATATGTTCATCATATCATTTTTTATACCAATAGTTGAAATATGTTCATCATATCATTTTTTATACCAATAGTTGAAATATGTTCATCATATCATTTTTTATACCAATAGTTGAAATATATTCATCATATCATTTTTTATACCAATAGTTGAAATATATTCATCATATCATTTTTTATACCAATAGTTGAAATATGTTCATCATATCATTTTTTATACCAATAGTTGAAATATGTTCATCATATAATTTTTTATACCAATAGTTGAAATATGTTCATCATATAATTTTTTATACCAATAGTTGAAATATATTCATCATATTAGTTTTTATACCAACATTTGAACTATGTTCATCATATCAGTTTTTATACCAATAGTTGAAATATGTTCATCATATCATTTTTTATACCAGTAGTTGAACTATGTTCATCATATTAGTTTTTATACCAATAGTTGAAATATGTTCATCATATCATTTTTTATACCAATAGTTGAACTATGTTTTATATATGTTTACACCAAGGGTCATATCAGTGTTTATACCAATTGTTGAAATGTGTACATCATATCAATTTTTATACCAATAATTGTAATATGTTCATCATATCAGTTTTTATACCAATAGTTGAACTATCTTTTATATATTTTTATACCAATTGTTGAAATGTGTTCATCATGTCATTATTATACCAATAGTTGAAATATGTTCATCATATCATGTTTTATACCAATAGTTGAAATATGTTCATCATATCAGTTTTTATACCAATAGTTGAAATACGTTCATCATGTCAGTTGTTATACCAATAGTTGAAATATGTTTTATATATTTTTATACCAATTGTTGAAATATGTTCATCATATTAGTTTTTATACCAATAGTTGAACTATGTTTTATATATTTTTATACCAATTGTTGAAATATGTTAATTAAATCAGTTTTTATACCAATAGTTGAACTATGTTCATCATATTAGTGTTTGACACAGATGTTTCTGTTTGGGAATTGTGGTAGTGCAGTGACAAGATGCTCGCCTAACGTACCAGTGCTCGTGGTTTCGATCTGTATCCTGGCGGTTTCAAATTAAAAAAAAGAAAAAGAAAACTGGTCTTGACTCCAGGAAATGTCTTGGGAAGTAAAGGTGGCCAGCCACATCAGCCACCTAGTGGAGTTTGGTCTGTAAGAATGTGGGTCTTGCACCACCCATGCCTTAAGTACGTAAAAGGAATCTTTACTTTATTACTTATGTTTCTGTTTACAAAGTCAACACGAACAAACCAGTGATGTCCTATATCATGTCTACACAACTCTTGTCCCAGTTGTGTTTTCTCTATTCAGTTTGTTTTGCACAGATGGGCTTTTTGCTTATTAAATAAAAGCTGTCCAATTTGACCAGTGCACTTGGCAATATGATATTCATATCACATACAGCAAAGATGAAATATGTCCTCTCTTTAGTGACATGTGACTTCTCTCTCTCTAGTGACATGTGTCCTCTCTTCAGTGACTTAAGAGCTTAACCCTGGCCCTAGGAAATGAATAGAACTGGGGCAGGAGCTTCTTAAGTGACTTAAGAGCTTAAATCTGGCCCTAGGAAATTAATGGAACTGGGGCAGGGGCAACAACCTACTACTTGCTATAGGATCCATGGAAGTAGTTCATCTTTTTATTAAGACTCTTCTGTATAGGAGACACCGTAACAGCAGCAGAAGTACAAGAAAAAGAAATAACAAGATTTAACAAACATGAACCGCCAGACATGGAGAGCCATGACTTCTGCCCTATGCACCGACTTAGGCTCAAGAGGAAAGACTAACTAACTAAACATCCCATTAAGCCCTTCTGTATAACAGAGACGCAGTGTCTATAATTTTGTAAGATATATTATATTTGTTGATTCGCTGCTTTTGAGTCACTATTGTATATTTATTTAGTGCCCCACATATTCTCCATAATAATGTGTCTGTGTGGTGTTTTTCTTTCATTATTACACATTACCCTCTTTGGGGGTCATCTGAATGACACACATGGAACCTCATGGGACAGCTCTTGCCCCTGGGGATAATAGAGATGCACATGATAACTAATGAACAATAACCAGACGTCAGTCATGCATTGTTGTAGTATACATCTCGCAAGCCGCCACATCGCTGTTTGAATTTTCCCGCACTACCCTCCAGTTAGCAACAGCGCCAACAACCACCATCAGTAGAAGCAAATTCAAATTTAAAACTAAAGGAATTAGCGCCTACTATTTATAAAGAAAGATAAAATCTACAACATCAGAATTTGAAGAACAGCGCTATTTTGGAACGGAACGTCGATATTCTAAATATAGCAGAAATGGAGCTCAGCCAGAGGACATGACCCGGCATGACGTCAGAGCCATGTCTGGAGATGGAAACAGTGCAAAAACAACCGAGAGAGTTTAAAAATGGCGTAAGGACAGAAAGACGTCCAGCATGTGTGGTAAAAATTAACCTCTGGCAGGCGATCTAAAGGCGATGGTCCACTGGAACTGAGGTCTGGTGTCTTCTGCTCAACCATCCCTCTGTATATTGGAAAACTCCATAGGAGGAAGCAAGAGAAAAGCGACGGCCTACAAATCAGCCAGCGAACTAGAAAAGCAAAACCTAGCCTGAAGCCTGAAACCTGACGACGCTAAGCTTTAAGAGGAAATTCAACTATGTTGAAGGTAAGTACATTGTAGGATTAAGTTAGTTTATGCTCAGAAGTCCTTTCCCAGAAAGTGGTAAGTTGGTGTACGCTAAAACTGTGGTTAGTCCTTAAGAAATTATTTCAGGAGAGACTAAGCACTGTATTCAGATGTCGTAGTTTGTAGATGGTCTGTGCAATAGGTTAACCCATAGTGAGGGGTTTTCTAGTTATGCAGCTTCTATGTACGAATAAGCAATATGCCTAGGTTGTACATTTCACACCGTAAGCAGTTAAGCTAATTCAGTATTAATTCAGGAGTTATTGATTAACTTTAGAATTTAGGTGGATAGAATTCATAGTTCAGTAGCAAGGAACTATCTTAATTGTGCATTCACTAGTTAGGAGGAATTAGTATAATTCGTCCTGGAAACAGTACATGGGCACATTCAATGTTAAATGGTTCCATATGTGTTATCATGAAATCCTGGGTGTTCTATTGAAGCATTCATGTGGTGATTCAATTGTGACTTCATCGGTGTTCAATGTATGAATTTATCTTTTAACTTATTAATTGTGAGTCACATAATTATGCATATTCATCATCCATGCAAGCATGTTTTTTTTTGATTTACAATGAATGATTGTAGATTAGGTGAGGAGAAGTGAAGTACAGAGGAAGATTATGATCAATCAATCAATCACCTGATAGTAGGCAATTTGATGCATACTGACATTTCTATCAGAGGAGAAGATGATAGTGGTAAACAAGCACTAATTGATAATTTAGTGTGCCTCTACGTATGGCGCCACACTTTATTCCATATCACTCATGCTACAAATACTTTTGGTTCTGTTTCCTGAATTGTGCAATTTTGTCTTGATGTTATGATGATGATGAATCTTATGAATTATTAAGGTAAAGGCATATACATAAATGTTGAAGAGGAGAGATGATGTTCCTCCTTAAAGCATTTGATTTGAAGTAAAACAAGTGAATGTCCTGCAAGAGCTGGTGCTAGAATGGAATAATACTGTTGATAAGTTGGATACTCATTGCGTTTGGTGAATGAATTAAGACACTTAATGTGGGAGCCCTTTTCTTTTGAATGGAAGGATAACTAGAGAAAACAATTATGTACAACGGGAAATGGTGAACGTGGTTATCAAATTCCGAATCGATCAAGGTATTACTCAACTTTGAAACTATATATGACAGGCATTGGCGAAGATGATACTGCTTATCTGTTACCTAAACCTTGAGAACCCTGTAGTGGGTATTGGATGGATTGGAGCCAGCTATTGGGTTGATAACGTCTGGGGGACCCTACGGCCTTCTTCCCCCTTTGTTTATTTTTCCCTGGGGTCAAAATTCCCTTTGTCTATTTTCCCTTTTCCTTGGGGTTTTACCTTTCTTCCAATTCCAATGATCATATAGGTACATTTATGGTACCAGTAGAGGCGTAAGTAGATATATGTTTTGATGCTGAATTTCAGGCAGTGGTTAAATCCATCCAGAACCAAATATGACTCTCGATGGTAGCTCCTGGCTGGAGAGGTGACGAATCCTATTTTTGGAAAAACTTACAGACGAGAGTTCCATCCAACCACATAAAGCAGGTAACCAAGTATCACTATGAATCAACCAGGGACGTTTAGCCTGTACCTGTGATTAGAGAGGCAACCTCGACGATCATTCTACCTGAACCAGAACAAAAAACTTACTATGGATCCAACTTATTTAGTCTCAGAGAACATTTGAATATTTAGGGTCCAAAACCCAACATGGAGTGGAGAGAATTGAGCTTAAGATAGAGAATTATAATAATTATTATAACCCAGCAGATATACAAGTATGATTAAATCCACTGGGGAAATATGGGTTATGTTTTTTTTTAAAATGAAAAGGTGAATGTTTATTGTATTAATGAATACATACCATGCCTTTTGAAATGGGTGATTATTTTGTGATCAGAATTGCCAAAACCCATGCCCAGTTTGTTATTAAGTGTAATAGATATTTAATTTTTCACTCTGAGTGTTCCATTAATTCTTTGAGAGTTCATGTTATTATCTGTTAGCTATTAATTCCCTCTAGATGTTAATTATTTATCTGAGAGCAGAGTGGCAAGGAAACTCCACTAGATTATGATTACTCAAGGAAATCGGTTCCTTTTTGATCTTGGGGACTCCCTTGGCTCTCCTGGACACTATTGATAGCCTCAAGTAATTGAGCCATTGAAGGCTACTAAAATTATAATGGGCCAGGATCACCTTGGGAAAGAGGAATTCCAGTTTTCCTCTAACTCTTTGAGATTTCCCAAGTTATACAACACATATAAACACTGTTAAATCAAGTTATACAACACATGTAAACACTGTTAAATCAAGTTATACAACAATAGTAACCATATGCACAACACGGTTGCTTACAAACGCGGTTTGCAATCCCGTATACCCGCGTTAGAAACACAACTGTGCGCTATTTGGCAGCAGACCGCATTGCGCT
The DNA here is from genome assembly GCA_014155875.1 of Cepaea nemoralis. NCBI lineage: Eukaryota > Metazoa > Mollusca > Gastropoda > Stylommatophora > Helicidae > Cepaea > Cepaea nemoralis. The sequence continues at coordinate 48,037 of JACEFZ010016523.1, read as the reverse complement.
GGTTTTTTACGTAAATGGTATGGGTGCCGGTCGTTTAGAAAGCAATGGCAAACTACTGAACATAAACTTGCCAAGCCATCAACAACAGCAAAAAATGCTGGTGTTGATTGCAAACGTCCTGTAAAGAATATGCAACTAACTTTTTAATTAACAACACGGTTGAAGCAAAACTTTTCTGAAAGTTAAAGAAATATATATATACGAGATATATAGTCATCATTATGGTCCAAGCATTATATATTTTAGGCCAGTCGCACTCAATGGGTGAAGTAGTAAATATGACACAGACTGCCTTTACTGTTCATAACATTTTCCGTTGCCCATATTTTTTTGCTAGACAAACACTATGATAATTAGCAGGAAAAAGTAAGGTCATCAATGAACATCACAGTAAACGGGCAGATACTAGAACAAGTAACAAGTTGCGAGAACCAAGTGATGACTGTGAATCTACAACAATGGCCAGACTGCGGGAGCAGCAAATTAAAAGAGGGGTGGCCAAACAAGAACACTACGCAGGAAGCCAAAGAAGATTGATAAACCAACACAGAACTGGCGTCGTTAGCCGCTACACGCTGCGGGATTTGCTGAGGAGGGGATCCGAGCACTTATGGACTGAATGGTTCGATGTGCAACGAGGATGATCTATCGACTAACTAACTAACTAACTAACAAGTAACAAGTTTCTCATATTTTGGACCTCTAATAACAGATGATGGCAGAAGTGAAATAGAAATCAAAAAGAGAATAAAAGATGACCAAAAATGCTTTCAACGGCATGAAATCAGTATTAACATCTAGAGAGATTAATAACGCATTAAAAATGAGAATTGTCAAATGCTGCGTATATTCAACGCTACTGTATGGCGCGGAAGTCTGGACATTGAGCAAGCCACTATAAAGTCGCATAGAAGCCCTGGAGATGTGGATATACAGACGAATAGGTCGTATTTCATGGAAACAAAAACAATCAAATGCAGAGGTCCTAGAAAAACTGGGAATGAAGAGAGAGTTGATGAAAGACATAAAGAAGAGGCAAGTGAAATATTTTGGCCACTTTAAAAGACATGATACTCTTATAAACACCATACTGGAAGACAAGGTTGAGGGCAAGCGAGCAAGAGGTAGACAACGATACAAGTGGGAAGATAACATCAAGAGATGGACGAACATCAACCTGACAGAATGTACAGTCAAGGCGAGAGACAGTGTTGGAGATCCATTGCAGCCAACCTTCATTGTGGAGACGGCACCTGATTGATTGATTGATTGATCACGACTGTAGGACGGTGTGACATGTGAAATGAAACTGGTATGATATCGTAGATTCCATCAAGAAGCAACATGCTTACTTGTTTCATTCTATATTTTAGACTGGGTCGATCCTAAGAGGCCGGATAAATGTAAAACAAAAAAGAAAACCAGCAACGAGGAGAATTCGAAATACATAACCACGGCAGCATCAGGCAAGCGTGCTGGCCAACTACTGCGCTCCCACCAACGGTCAAAAACAGAAACATTTGAAATACTGTAGCGCGAAAAGCTTACCACAATCATGATACGGAACTTTTTGTGCAATACACGTAGCAGCAACTAAACAGAAAACTGCTGCAAGGAAAAGACCGTTCATGTTTCTAAAATATATCAACACCACTTATTGAATCTGTAGTTTCCAAGTTATGTTGGTCTGATCCAGTTGTTGCAACAATCTTACAATTCTTTTATGCCGGTTGCAAAGGCAGATATCTTGGGCGCATGCTTTTCACTCCTTCCGATAACACTTTTTGACCAATCAGTTTGCGCGTTAGCAGACAAACACTGGCCGCCATCTTCTAAAATTGACTAATGAAAGATAAGATAAGATGCCTCTCGCTCTGTGGGGATTTTAACTCTCCATTTCATCTCATCTCATCATGTTCCCCTTATACCTTGCGGTGTCGAAGGTGAAGTATAAACAGCGGGAAAGTGCCCGCTTATGGGCTTCATGTATCGATATTCCCATGGACTCTGCTATTCCCCGCGCCCATCGTTTACGTGGTCGGCCTCTTCCTCTGCTTCCCTCTGGTCTGTACAAGTTGGTAACCTACTTGCATGGCCAAACCATTTGACTCGCTGCCTTCTGATAAAATCTAGCGCAGCTATAACCCCAACTCCGAGCAGAGAAGACCAAAGTGGAGGTTAAAAGGCAAGAGAACCGACTTCATCGCACAGGGTGTCCTATATGGCTCGGTCTCTTTCCGTAGGCGTCCCGCCGAAAGCGCCAAACAAAGCACGAACTTTGTAGCTCCAGCGACGACCTCCAGATGTCTCCGGTAAAATTGTACTGGTCAAACGAACGACGTAGACCAGAATCGAACCCACTACCTTCGGAGTCGCGTTCTGTTATAACATGTTGGTATGGGAGCCGGTCGTACAGAAAGCAATGGCAAACTACTGAATGTAAAACTTGCCTAGTACACCAACAGCTGCTGAAAAATGATTGTGTTGACTACAACGTCCTGTAAGGGATATGCAACATTTAAACCAAACCTTCGGAGCGCGAGGCAGATGTTGTAGCCACGGAGACTCACTCGGAGCAGAGAATGGGACTATACAGGGGAAATCTGTCACCGGTACGACCTTGCGGAAGCCATAGTTGAAGCAGAGGTAGTCTGATGTATGATAGTAGGCCAGCTCTAGTGGCAATGAGACCTGGTGGCGCAGATACTGCTATTGACTTGGACACCTGTCACCTGGTCGGTGGTATAGCAAACGAAATGGACCGTTTTGAGGGATCAAAGAAGTGACAACCCGCCGTGTTGATTTCCAAATAAAGCAAGTTCAAGGCTACAAGGCTACGAGAGCACGCAGAGCTTTCAAATACGAGCTGGCCACACCTTATATGATGCGTCTGACATAAGACAAGGATTAGACCGAGCAGACTCACGTTTGTGAATTCCCCATATTAGACACCCGAAGGTGAACTTGGGTAGAAGTCGAAAAGAGCGGTAGTAAGCAAAAACAACATCCCCGCTTCCCAAAATGAAGTTTACATGGAAGGGGCTGAGTACCAGGCACTTAAACTTAAGACAGACAATACAGACCTTTACCTGATCAATTACTACTGTCCAAATGACCGCCCACAGGCACTGGACACACTACCATTAAAAGGAGAAATTATTGTGTGTGGCGACTTCAACAGCCACCCTCAGGGCTGGGGCTATGATCACATGGACCAGAGAGGAGAGAGACTAGAAGATTAGCAGGATGAGAATAGATTCATCTCGATTAACAAGCCGTCTGACCCACATACCTTCTACTCGAGATCATGGCACACTACAACTACACCTGACCTGGATTTTCATTCACCAGACCTGTAGTGGAACATTACACGATTTGTTGGGAAACAACTTGGTGGCAGTGACCATCGGCCAGTCTTTCTAACTGTAGAAAATGAGATTGTAAGTGAAAGCAGCACCCTCTCGAGGTGAAACTACAAGAAAGCAGACTGGGCAATGTACAAGCATCACACCAGCATATTGGTTAGAAACCTGAACACTGAGAAGGACATAAATAAAGTAGTTGAAGATTTTGGGAAATGCATACTACAGGCAGCACGAGAAACAATACCAAGAGGAGCCCGTAAACAATATAAACCCTACTGGAGTAGTGAACTGGAACAGTTGCATAATGATGTGGAAGTGTGTAGAAAGCAAGCAGGGGCCACACCCAGCCAAGAGCTCCACAATAAATTCCAGCACGCAAAAGCCAAAGTTCAAAGGGCCCAGCTACAGGCTAGACCAGTGTTTCCCAACGTGGGGCCCACGCCCCACAGGGGGGCAATTCGATTGTTAAGGGGGGCAATTCGAAAATGGAAGAAATCGGCTGAATATAACAAAACGGGGAGATTTGAGACTAACTAAATTGGAACCTGACATAAGATCTCTTTGCAGCAAGCATCAAGCGCAAGGATCTCACTAAATTTAAATAATAAATAATGACTAATGATCTCACTTAAATTAAATAATAAATAATGACTAATAATTAAAATAATATAGAAAAATCTTTCATTAAAATTATTTTGTACTTGAATTTCAGTTCTCCATTATATGTTTTGAAAATTTACTTACTGTGTTTGCTCAATAATTATCTAGTGATTTCTTCCTAAAACCTATCATTCAAGTTTTTTTAGTGAACATTTCAATTTTTGAATATTAAAAATAATGTATATGTTATGGGGGGGGGGGGGGGGGGGGGCGTGGGGCTGTGGAGGGGGGCAATATGAATTTTAGAAAGGCTTAAGTGGGGCATGGCACAAAAAGGTTGGGAAACACTGGGCTAGACGGAAAAGCTGGCAGGAGAAAACGGAGTCTCTGAACTTTGAAAGAGACACAAGGAAGTTATGGAAACTAATAAAACAGCTTAACGATGAGGGCACAGGGAGAAACTAAAAAATTGCTTTACATAAAGACGGAAACTCTTAACAGGAAAGCAAGCAGCTGAACATTTTGCCGACTCATTCACACAAGATAGCAATACCGAAATTAGTCCAGAGAAACAACAAAAGATTCGAGAGAGATAGCAACACACAGGACAGAAGAAAATAGTACATGAGGTTATGGAGGCACCTATCACAATCAATGAACTGGAGCTAGCCATATCAAAACTTAAAATGAGAAAGTCACCAGAAGCTGATGGTATCTCCAATGAAATGATCAGGAACCTAGGAACAGAGGCCAAAGCAAAGCTGCTACAGATCTTTAATAACATATGGACCTTAGGCAGTGTTCCACAAGTCTGGAGAGAAGCAATCATGATACCCCTCCTAAAATCCTAAACCTAAAAATTTTTACACTGGTCCTCGGCCATGTCTAATTCGTTGTATCATTCAAGAAACCCTGGACCTGAAAACGTGTAGCGAAGAAATTCATTGGCATTGAGAATCTTTCGCATTTACTGAACCCTTGCCTTCTACAAATTGTCTTCTCCTATTTATATATCCATTATAATTAATTGACACCCTTATATTTTTTTCTCTCCACCAGAATGGTTTATTCTATATTCCTCGGAACCTCTGGTATCACATATACCTAACATGTTAATATTCAGTCTTCTCATTTTTTTTCGTAATGTTATCTGGGTTAATTTTCTTTAAATTGTGTGTGGCCATAAGAGGCCAGTAAAAAATTTTTTTCCCAACGGATGGGGTATATCCTTGTCATAAAAAATGCAATGTTAGGAATTAAACATAAACGTCAAACTACAAAAATTCATTATAAAATGTAAATAAGTAAAGATTGAAACACATTTTCTATACGAAAACTAATTTTGTTATTCTTAAAATTATAATATCTGAGTTAGTTATTAATTATTTAATTTCTAAAAGAAAAATAAAGAGATTTATAAGTTATTTAATGATAATATAGCTCGTATATGATTTCCTTTTAAAATTGTAGTAATCTCCCTTGTATCATTATTGCATTTACGTTATGGACATATCAGAAGAAGTCATTATTTTGCGCCTCAGGACAGGACATAATAGATTATGCAACCACATGTATACAAATTTCAAGATTGGTGACTCAGCCATGGGAAATGCTGAAGAATTCAATCAGTTGTGCAGCAGAAACAACTATTCCTAAAGTAAAGAAAGTGGGCTGTAAGACATGGATGACTGAAGAAATTTTACAACTAATGGAAACAAGAAGACAGAACAAAAATAATCCTGCCAAATATGAAGAAATTCACAGAAAAGTCAGAACCTTATGTAAGGAGGCAAAACAAACATGGCTTGAGAAAAATTGCAGAGAAATTGAAGAACAACACAACAGTAAAAATGCGAAACTAATGCACAAAAGAATTCAGGAGCTTACTAATCAAAGAACAAGTACATCAGCAGGCTGCCTAAAGACAAAAGATGGAAGAGTCATAATAGAAAAAGATCAGATCTTACATGTATGGTCAGATTACGTGAAAAACCTTTATGACGATAACAGAGACGAACAGTATGATGTTCAAAATAATAATGAAGGACCAGCAATTTTTGAAGATGGAAGTTCAGAATGCTCTTAACCATATGAAATCTGGCAAGACCCCCGGTTCAGACAGCGTCACAACAGAAATGATTAATGCTTTAGAAGAATATGGAATAGATAAAGTTACCAGTCTGCTTAATACAATATATGATACTGGAAATACACCTCAGGAGTTATGTAATTCTGTATTTATTGCAATCCCAAAGAAATCCGGAGCCTTGGAATGTGATCTTCTTCTTCTTTTCGTTCATCCGGAGTGTTTTTTCAGATGTGATTGCGGTGTGTCTGTTATGCGCCCTTGGGCCGAAACCCGTAGGCCAACACATCCGACAATAGCGTGCTTTTTTGACCAGGTAGCATTCCTGGGAGACTCTCACTTTTGTGGTGCCATCTACAACCCAGCTGGCCAAGTTGGAACGGTCGAAGACAACGGTCATCCCTCAAAGGAAGGCAGGGACAGACCATAGCATTTTCCGCCATTCAAGGTTGCTTCCATAGTTGCAGGGCCGACACATAACGCCCTGGATCTGGGCTCACCGAGGGAAATCGTCACGTCCTGCTCATGGCTGCTTTAAATCCTCACTTCAATATATTGGTCATTTCGTTTGCCCCGGGCCATTCTAACACAAACCAGACAGGTTTGCAGACGGCATCCACTCAGCGAGTTTTCGAACATGTGCTTGTCGGTGCGCCCGTCAGAGCTGTTCCAGGCACGACAGACATTCGGAAAACTACCTAGTCAGAGCTGTTCCGAACAAGAGCGGCATCGGAAACTAGGTAGTCAGAGCTGTTCCTAGCACGAGAGACATTCGGACGAGACATTTCACTCGGACGTAATTGCGTAGTGTCAATGTTTAGTTTGCCACCCGTAGGACGACACTTCCGGCTTCCGGCGGGCATTTTTTAAATGAGGTTAGCCTTCCTCGGGTTTCGAGACTCTTGTTTCGGCTTCTGCACAGCAAGCTTTCGCTTCGGGCTGCCACGTAATGGATTCGCAAGACAGGCGTTCCATTTGTGTCAACGAGACAATTTTCCACCTTTGACTACACTCACTCCGTGAGTATGGTTACAGACTATCGGACGTCTGCGGGACGTGCGACCGAGGTGTTTTTCCACCTTTTGTACTCGCTCGCGAGGTAGGCTACATGTGTTGCCGGCTCAGCACCTTACCTCCGTGCGTCTGTGGGCGAGTAACGGTCAGGCCCTTTCATCCGGGGATACCTCATATCCTCCAGCTAAGAGCCATCGAACGAATCTGCGCCGAGCATGTAGCGTTCTCGGCACATCATCACAATTTTGATGTAGGTTTGTGGCTTAGAGACGTTCAGCCTTACACCTCGGATGGGAGCCTTAGAGGTTATGTCCGGACTGAGATTTTAGGGATCGTTTTGCCTGATTTTGACTGCTATCCTCAGTCTTACCTGCAGATCAGCAGGTTGTGTCTCTCTTAGTCTGGTCCCTATCCCACGAGCCGTCCGATATGTAGTTTTCATCCATCGGCAAGCACATGGAGTCGATGGGACACGCAAGCCCCCCCCCCCCCCACCCACCACGGCAAGGTGGAGACACATCGGGGGAGGGAATGTGATCAACATCGAACAATTAGTATAATGAGTCACATCACGAAGATTTTGCTAAGAATTATCATGCAAAGAGGTAGGAGGAAAATACAACCTGAAATAGGAGAAGAACAATGTGATTTTGTAAAAGGCAAGGGTACAGTAAATGCTGTGTATATACTGAGAACCGTAATCGAACGTTCTATAGAAGTAAACAAAGATCTACACCTTTGCTTTATTGACTACACAAAGGCTTTCGATAAAGTGAGACATGTCAACGTGATAAGGATGCTTGAGGATCTACAGATTGATGGAAAAGACCTTAGACTTGTAAAAAACATATATTGGAAACAACAAGCTGCCATAAGAGTTGATAATGAAGTAAGCCAATATCAGCCTATTAAGAGAGGTGTGAGATAGGGATGTGTAATGTCTCCAGATCTGTTTTCCATGTACAGTGAAAGTATTTTCAGAAATATTGAAGATAAGGAAGGAATCAACATTGGGGGACGATGCATCAATAACATTAGATATGCAGATGATACAGTCTTGATTGCAGACAATGAACAGGACCTGCAAAAGTTTAGTAGATGCGGTTGTTACACACAGTGAACAACTAGGGTTAGAATTAAATTGTAAAAAGACACAGATTATGGTCGTCACTAGGAAGAACGAAATACCACAATGTAATATACAAGTAAATGGGAATATTCTTCAACAAGTGAATAGGTACAATTATCTCGGAACAGTAATAACATCTGATGGGAGATGCCTTGAAGAGATTAGAACAAGAATCGCCATGGCAAAAGTAGCCTTTAGCAAGATGAAAAACATACTGACCAATAAAAAGATGTCAATTGAAACGAGAAAAAGAGTGTTGAGATGCTACATAGAACCTGTACTCTTATATGGATGTGAAGCTTGGACAATGAGCAGTCAGGCTGAAAAACATCTGATGGCTGTAGAAATGTGGTTTCTGAGGAAAATGCAAAGAATACCATGGACAGCCAGAAAGACCAATGAACAAGTTCTTCAAGAAACAAATGAAGATCGTAAACTGATTAGAGACATTAGACGTAGACAGTCACAATTTTTTTGGGCATGTTATGAGAAGAAATGATCTGGAGAACTTGGTGACAACTGGTAAGATCGAGGGGAACAGACCAAGGGGAAGACCTAGAAGCAAGTACCTGAATGGCTTGGCCTTGTGGCATGGTCGAGACAGAAACACGGAGCTGATCTACGACTCTGGTGATCGAGTGAGATGGCAGAACATGACCGCCCACCCTTACCGGCATGGCACATGATGGATGGATGGTCTCAGCCATGTGCATGTGTGGTTTGGCGTCGCAGACAGCAGAGCACATAATCCAAGACTGCCCAAACTACAACATATCCAGGCAAACCTTCTGGCCTAGAGAGACAACAGTGAAAGATAAACTCTATGGACCGCTGAGTGAACCAAGAAAGACAGTCAGATTCATACAAGAGACAACATTGCAGTTAAAGACATATTTCAAGGGAACGAAAGAAGCAGCTACAGAAATTACGAAAGATACCACAAAACACACAAGAGGAACTGGAGATGGCGGAAATGGTGAAAAAGGAAACAAAGTTGAGTAGTTGAACTTTACAGGACATCGCTGTCAACAGCAGCATCTTTCAGCTGTCTGTTGATTTCTTGACAAGATTACGCTCAGTAGTTTGACATTGCTTTCTGAGCGGCCGGCTCAGTATCCCGCAAGTCACCAGCGGGGGTCGAACCGCTCCCAGTTCTCTCCCGCTACGAGACTCTGCGTGATAAACGGGATTACGGAGAAAGTGTTGTAACCCCTCAGCCAGAGAGACCGGCTATATATATATATATATATATATATATATATATATATATATATATATATATATATATATATATATATATATATATATATATATATACACACACACACACAGCTAGTCGTCGACTTACGACCTATGCAACTTACGACCATTCGACTTTACGACCACAATCACTAGCCATATTATTAACTCGAGTCTAGTGCTTCCACATCGACGTGGATAGGCCTTAGGTTCATACCAGAGTGCGATCAGCGTTGCCAGTAGTGGGTTGTGCTCAATATTTAAAGATGTATTTCTGTCTCAATTATCAGTCGAACAGCGTTGTCTGCAAAGATCAGGTTGTGTGACAGTTTATTCCATGCTCTGTCTTCGTAGACTTAGATGGATAACCTGATTTTTGCAGATGATGCTGCAGTTACGACCCACTCTGAGGAAGAATTACAATGTCTACTATCTGCATTCTCTAATGCTTGTTCAGAATTTGGTGTAACAATTAGCAAAAAGAAGACACAGATTATGTCACAAGGTGCACATGGGGTACCATCAATCATTATTGACGACGCCGAACTAGAGATGGTAGACCATGTAATAATAATGTTTCCTATAGTATTTTCCACACGTGTATTTTGTATGGTTTGCAAATATTAAACCAGTTGCACATGTACAGTTAATGCAGTGTTTTTCTTAAACCTGACGATGCAAAAATAAGAAACAAAATGGTGTAGAGATGATACAAATCGCACAAAATGAACATCAAAAATTATGATTTATAATAATAATAAAAGAAATTTATGATATTCTTCTTCGTTCATCCGGAGGTTTTTTTCGGATGTGATTGCGTTGTGCCTGTTTACAGCAGAGCTGCGTTCTTGCGCCGTTAGGCCGACACATCCGACTTCTGCGGGCATTTGTTGACCGGGTTAACCTTCCCGGGGGGTTTCTTAGGACGTTTGACTCTCACTGTTGTGGTGTTATCTCCCATCCTAGCTGGCCCATATAGAACAGCCAAAGACATCCTGGTCAGCCCTCAAGGGAAGGCAGGGGCAGACCATGGGCATTCCCCGCCATCCAAGGAGGCTTCCATACTTGCAGAGCCAACACACAGCGCTCTGGTACTGGGCTCACCCAAGGAATCGTCACGTCCTGCACATGGCTGCTTAGCCTCACTTCCGTATATTGGGCCTTCCGTTCACCATAGGCTGTTCTTCCGGAAACCAGAAGAATGCAGTGTGCAGATGACATCCACACAGTGAGCTTTCGATTCGGACTTTCCGCACAATGGATTTGCTATCCGAGCAATATTCCATTTCGTGCCACTAGGACACTTTTTCCACCTTTTTTGAAAGCCCACACAGTGAACTTTTGATTCGGACTTTCCACATAATGGATTTGCTATCCAAGCAATATTCCATTTCGTGCCACTAGGACACTTTTTCCACCTTTTTTGAAAGCCCACACAGTGAGCTTTTGATTCGGACTTTCCACGTAATGGATCTCCTATCCAGCAATATTCCATTTCATGCCTCTGGGAGGCTTTTGTAACCGACATACCTGTGGTATGAAGTGTGGCAGTCTGAATACTTCTTCATACACCTTTAAATGTCAACCTGTATGTAGTTAAAGTAAGCTACGGTCAACTTGAGCTTGTTGATATCTCCATAGAGCTTGTCCTCAAATGAAGCAGGTGTGGGCCAAAATATCTTTCTCTGTTCTGCATATATTGGGCAATCCTGAAGCAAATGTTTTGCTGTCATTTTTCCAGTTCGACAATTACATTCATCGGTATCTCCTATCTTTAGTTTATTGAACAAGTGGTATTTCAGCCTGTTATGTCCTGTGCGGAGTCTGAAGATTGCTACTTGTTCTCTTCTGTCGAGTTTGTAATATGCATCATCCTTCTGGTGGCCTGGATGCTCTGATTCCCATTTGGTTCTATAGGTGCTTTTTATCAACCTCTTTGCCTCATTATAGGTTATGTCTATGTCAGGCTGTGGTAGTCGTCCGCCCTCTTTTGCCAGTCTGTCAGCCTCTTCATTTCCAGGTATACTGCAATGTGATGGGATCCACTGTATTACAACTTTTTTGGATTTCTGGCATAGACCATGGAGTGCTGCTCTTAGGTCAGCTATTTCTGTGCTGTTATTGCTCTTCAGTATTGAGACAGCTGACTTTGCATCTGTGAAGATAGCTATTTGCTTCTCTTTATTTTCCTCCATCAAGAGCATTTCTGCTGCAGTTTTCAGAGCCTCTACCTCCGCTTTGAAGTTACTTGAAAACTTTCCAGTTGCCACTGAATGTGTTTTTTTCACTCCATTTTTTAAATTTAGGAGAATTCCTCCTCCTCCATTTTCTACTGAATTTTTGGCTGATCCATCTGTATATGCATGGGTCCAATTGCTGCTTGGGTAATGTTCTTTCATGTAGTTTAGGGTTATTTCTCTTCTTTCGGTTTCATGCTGAGTGTTCTTTTTCTCAATACCAGGAATGTTTTCTATCATCTCAGGCAGTTGCTGCTGTCTCCAAGCTGGGAACTTGTCTGCATTGTAAATAGGTTTGACTGTTGATATGTTAAGTATGGGATCTGCCCTAATCTTTCGTTTTGCAGTTTCTACAAAGTTGCTACGCTTCAGTCGTCCCTTTCCAAAACCACTAAACCTTTTATACATAGGGTGGTCTGTCAATCTTCTAAATTTTTCTGCTTGTTGCTGGGCTCTGCTATCTCTTCTATCCTGCATTGGTTGTAAACAAGTGATCTTTTCAAGTTCATTAATAGGCGTTGTCTTCAGGCTTCCAGTTATGATTCGCATTCCTTGATTTTGGACTCTACTTATTTTGTTAAAGTTTGACTTAGCTGCTGTTGCCCAAGCTGCAATGCCATATTCCAGTACTGGCCTCACCCGTCCAGTATATAACTTCTTGAGAACTTTCTCATCTGCTCCCCACGTTGTACCAGCAAGCTTTTTCATGATTGCCATTCTTTGCCTTGCTCTTGTTCGATTTTTCTCAACCTGTGTCTTCCATGTCAGGCGACGATCAAAGGTGACTCCGAGATAGTTTGGATTTTCTTCATGGCGCAATATTTTTCCATTCAATACCAGCTTAGGTTGCTGAGTTTTATTTGAGAGGGAGAACACTGTGCATGTTGTTTTCTCCTCACTTATCTTCACTAGCCATGATTTTGACCAGTCCTCTAGTGCTAATAAGGCTTGCTGTATTCTGCTGTTAGCTGTACTAATATATTCTTCAGATGTCCATATGGCTAGGTCATCTGCAAAGGATGATGTGTGTACTCTGGCTGGAAAATTTTCTGTTATGTCGTTTATATATGCTAGGAATAATGTTGGTGAAAGAACTCCTCCTTGGGGGACACCTTGCTCCAACAGCATCATTTTGCTGGTTTGTCCTTGTACTTTTGTCCTGGCAGTTCTGTTCTCAAGGTAGTGGCTGATCCATTTGTACATTTTCCCACAAACATGCATTTTTTGCAGTTTTACTTTCAGTCCTTCCTTCCATACTTTATCAAATGCTTTTTCTAAATCTATCCAGACCGCTAGTGTGTGCTTTTTCTCTTGGAAGGCATCCTCTATTTCCTGAGCTATATAGGTTATTTGATCTTCAGTGGATCTGTACTTTCTGAATCCTGCTTGGTGTGGTGTTAAGAGTTTGTTTTCTTCCAGATGCCATGTTAGCCTGCCATTGATAATGCGTTCCATTAATTTTCCTACACAGCTAAGTAGACTGATAGGTCGATAGCCATTTGGTTCTTCCAGGTCTTTTCCTTTCTTTGGGATTGGTATTAGTATAGCTTCCTTCCATGCCTGTGGGACTATTCCCCTCTTCCAGCTGTAATTTAGGACTGCTAGTAGTTTCTTTTTTGCCTTAGTGCCTAGTCCTATTAGCATTTCATTTGTGATTCCATCCTTTCCTGGTGATTTCTTCTTTTTTAGGGTATTCATTGCCTGTTCCATTTCTTCCATTGTTAGATTTGCCATCATATATTCTGCTGCTGTCTCTGTATATCTATGATGTATCTGTTTATCTTTGATTGCTTTCTTCTGTTCGGTTGTAATATCAATGTGGTTTGCACTTGCATAGTGTTCCATTAGTGCATTTGCAGCCTTTTTTCCTGTAAGCAAGGCATTTCCTTGTTTAATTGTTATTTGTTTGTTTCTAGGTCCTTCATTGTTCATGGCTTTCACTAGTTTCCATAGTTTGTTTCCATCCCTGTCAAAATTCAGGTTTTCTGTTTTTTTCCTCCAACAATCTCTTGTTGTTTGATTTACTGTTCTTTTATATTTTGCTGAGATGGCTTTGAGAGAGATGTTCGCTTCAGTTGTTTGTTCTCTCTCTGCGGTCTTCCTAGCATCTTCAACTTTGTCCTCCAAAAATTGTAGTTCTTCAGTCCAGTATGGTTTGTAATTTTTCCTCGCTCCTCTTGGAATAGACTCAGTGGCCGCCTGTATTATTGCTCTGTTTAGACTTTCCACCATTTGCTTCATGTTGCCATATCGTGTATTTACGTTTTCACAATATTTGTCTGTTAGTATGGCAAATCTGTCCCAATCTGCTCGTTTGTAATTCCAACGGGGCAAAGGCTTTTGCTCCTGTGGAACATACTCCATATTTATTACAAGCTTGATTGGTCTGTGGTCACTACCTGCTAATTGGTCCAGCACATGGCGATCGATTTTGTGGAGGATGTCTCCTGTGCAGAAAGCTAAGTCTGGAGTAGAAGTGGTAATCCATCTTCTGGAGTAGAAGCTCGGTGTGTCATCCGCTTTGTTAAGTAGATGGAGATTTGAGTCTATTTCCCAGTCCTCCACTTCATCTCCTCTTTTGTCAGTATCTGGGTATCCCCATCTTTCTGAACGGCTATTAAAGTCTCCGACAACAATGCAATTTGTGTCAGTTATTTCCATGTTTGAGAGTGTAAGATCCTTATCTGCCGGGCTATATAGATTGTAAATTCTTATTTTCACGTCCTTTATCATTATATCAACACCTATAATTTCCGTTTGGTTGTCAGAGATCACAGATACTTCGCTGCAAGGTATTGTATTTCGTGTAAGTATTACAACTCCTCCTTTGTGTCCTTCGCGGTCGAAACGTGTGGCCTGATATCCCTCGACTGAAAATGTGCGATTGGCGTTGAGGTGTGTCTCTTGAATGCATGCCACATCTATTCTATCTTTATGAAGACGCTGTGTTAGGGAGGCTTTCTTGTTATAAACTCCTTCTGCATTCCATTGTAGTATGTTGAGTGTCCGGGGTGTTTGGTCAATAGCTCTTAACCTACTCCTCTGTGCCTTGACTCCACAGCACAGGGGAAGGTGACCACCAGTAGTCATGGGTGGACCCCCTCGAGGCAGGGGGCCCGGCACTATCACCGCCTGATGGGACTTCACGGGATTAGCACCATAACGATTAATTTTCATCTGTGGCATCATGAAATGATAAAGTTACGTTGCACTTCTTTGTCAAGCCTGTGGCTCAGTACATCCGATTTCGACAAGCATTTGTTCGGGATGCTTTCCCTAGCCTTTGACTGTCCCCAGTCTACCTACAAGGCAGCAGGTTTGTGCGTCACTTCGTCTGGTCCCTCTCCCTTGACCTGTCCGACATGGGTGACCCTACCAGTAGCTGTGCTACCGTCGGCATAGCTCTTGGGGTCATTGGAACGCTCAAGCCCCTCTACCTCGTCAAGGTGGACGCACGGCAGAGGGGATTTATGATATAATTTAACTTAAATATTTTTATAACATCACTTCACATTACTGTACACATAGCCTTTATGCGTTCGCGAACGGTCATCCGATTGAGATGAAATTTTCTACATGTGTTCTTCTCATTCACTTGCAGCCAAATGTGTTAGTTTGTTGGTGTACAAACATTTATTTACGTAATAAAATTTAATTTTTTAATTTACATTATAATTAATATATAACGAGAGGACTTAACTAAAGAAAAGTTATATCAAGGGACATAACTTTTAGTAGCATTGCTATATGTGTAATTTACATAATTGTTACACTTTTCTCAATGTTTTATAAAATGGTTATCTACATTTATCTACAGGCATATGCATTATAATATATAATGATAAAATCTTTAGGGTATTTTCAAAGTTTTCATAAAAATAATGCATCTATTTTAAATACGTGAAAATTTTCTAACTCATCTTTTAATTTTTCTTCAACAGCACATTATATGTTTTACTCTTCTTTATTTCTTTTCCATATCTTTTTGTAATGTAATTTTTTTAACACATTCCCATATGTATGGCACGTTACACCCACGTTGGGTATTTATGATGTCCATGTTAAACATTGCCTCAACGAGTCATGTATTATTGATTATTTTTCAAGCATTTTAATGCTTATTGTTCTTTTGTTGTCAAAGAATTGCTTCATAAGAGATGTTGAATGAAAGAATGTATGATAGGAAATAGAGAAGAAGGGCATAATGTAGGACGGGCCTGCGTACCCAATTCTTAACCCTTTGAAAATAAAGATTTTCGTTCGTTAAAAAAAAATGTAATTTTTTGTGAGAGAAAGTTAGTTGCATATCCTTTGCAGTCAACCCACCGCCCACCATTTATTGGCTGTTCGTGATATCTTGGTAAGTTTACTTTCAGTACTTTTACGTTGTCCTTTTTAGTTATTGGAATGAAGATAGATCTCTTCAAATAATATTTTCTACTATCAATATAACTATCGATTCTTCTATTATATCTATATTTTTAACGGGAACGGGAAAGGACCGAACATAGACAGACAGGCAGACAGACAGACAGACAGACAGATAGATAGATAGATAGATAGATAGATAGATAGATAGATAGATAGATAGATAGATAGATAGATGGAAGGAAAATCTTTATTTTCAAAGGGTTAAGAATTGGGCACGCAGGCCCGTCTCACATTCTGCCCTTCTTCTCTATTTCCTCTCATACATTCTTTCATTCAACATCTCTTATGAAGCAATTCCTTGACAACTAAAGAATAATAAGCATTAAAACGCATGAAAAATAATCAATAATACATGACTCGTTGAGGCAATGTTTAACATGGGCATCATAAATACCCAACGTGGGTGTAACGTGCCATTTATATGGGAATGTTAAAAAAATTACATTACATAGAAGAAAAAAGCATTTAATTTGATGTGGAAAAGAAATAAAGAAGAGCAAAACATCTAATTTGCTGTTGAAGACAATAAAAAATGAGTTAAAAAATTTTCACGTATTTAAAATAGATGCATTATTTTTATGAAAACTTTAAAATGCCTTAAAGATTTTATCATTATATATTATAACGCATATCATCATAATCAAGTGCCGTGCCGGCTGGCATATGCGTTCATGGCTCTCCACAGATCTCGGTCTTTGGTGTTCTGGATCAACTCTGCTGATGATATTCCTCCATGCCACCGTCTCAAACCGTCCATCATCATTTCCAGCATGCATAACGCATATGCCTGTAGATAACTGTAGATAAACATTTATAAAACTTTGAGAAAAATGCAACAATTATTTAAATTACATATATAGCAATGCTACTAAAAGTTATGTCCCTTGATATAACTTTTCTTTAGTTAAGTCCCCTCGCTATATATTAATTATAATGTAAATTAAATTAAATTTTATTACGGAAATAACTGTTTGTACACTAACAAACTATGACATTTGGCTGCACGGGAATGTGAAGAACACATGTAGAAAATTTCATCTCAATCGGATGGACCGTTCGCGAACGAATAAAGGACATACGGACATACATTGTCTTATATATATATATATATATATATATATATATATATATATATATATATATATATATATATATATATATATATATATATATATATATATAGATAAATGGGATAAATTTATGAGTGAGCTGAGCGGTTATGATAAGTTTGGTAGATTTTGGTAACTACAGGAATGAGCAGAAAAGACCAGCCTAATACAATGCGGATGGTTTCATCATCATCATCATCATCATCAATGTGCCATGCCGATAAGCTTGGGCGGTCATATTTTACAATTTTACACGATCACCAGAGCCGTGGATCAGCTCTGTGTTCTTGTTCCGAATATGCCATGTGTTCAAGCCAACGAGATCTTTACTTCTCTGCCTTCTCTTTGTTCTTTTCCCCTCAGATTTGCCAGTTGTCACAAATGTCTCTAATTTATGTCTTCTCATCAGGTGCCGAAAAAATTTTGATGGCGTCTAATTTCTACAATCAGTTTACAGTTTTCATTTGCTTCTTGTAGGACTTGCTCATTTGTTTTCATGTCTGTCCACGATATTCATTGCATTTCCCCCAGAAGCCACATTTCCACCGCCATTAGATGTGCGGATAATGTAGGGATAACGACATGCCCATGATAACTGACATGGAGAAAGGATAAGCTTTCATAGAGAGGTTTATAATACAGACAGATTAAAACGATAAAGACAGCAGGGAGGCTGTAAGAGAGGGACTAGCAGGTTTCTTCAGGGGCTACGGTTATGAAGATGTCGTACAGGTAGAAGACACAGGTAGTTGCATATCCTTTTCAGGACGTAGCAGTCAACTCCAGCATTTATTGGCTGTTTGTAATTCATGGGTAACTTTACGTTCAGTAGTTTGCCATTGCTTTCTGAACAACCGGCATTCATACCATTGTAGGGAAACCAACGCAAGGCAATCTGATTCCAAATAATCCGCAGCTGTGGTTTGAACGCGGTATGCGGGATTACGAATCGCATTCATATCCCCTTCGCCATATACAGTATGTATTAAAAACAGCAAAAGACACTGCCCCCCGATGGTGTTTCCACCTTGTCGTGGTGGGGGAGCTTGAGTTTCTCAATGACCCTGAGAGCTATGCCGGCGGTAGCGTAGCTACCAGCATGGCCTCCCAAGCCGGACAGGTCAAAGGGTAGAGAACAGACAAAGAGAAACACCCTGGTCCTCCAGGTTGGGGGTTGAAGCGTGGGGTTAACATCCCCACCTTTGTAAAAACCTTTCTTTGTTACGAAACAAATACATGAGCCTCGATATCGGACTGACTTATCTGGACAACGACCTTGGAACGTTAAAGGACTTTTGAGATTTGGAACATGGAATGTACGGACACTATATCGAGCTGGAGCGGCCGAAGAACTAACCCGGGAGCTGGTTGAATATCAAATGGATATAACAGCAATTCAAGAAATAAGATGGCCAGGAGAGGGTACTTTAGAGCAAAATGGAATGATTATAATATATGGAGGAAACACCCAAAATAAACATGAATTAGGAACAGGATTTGTCATCAAAAAAGAGTTATGGGGGAACGTTTTAAACTTTAAAGCTTTTAATGACAGGATTAGTAAATTACGAATAAAAGGTAAATGGACAAATATAACGATGATTAATGTGCATGCACCTACTGAAGAGAAAGAAGATGATATTAAAGAAGACTTTTATAATGATCTGGAAGATGTCATAGAAGAAACCCCCAAACAGGACATCCTGATTGTGCTGGGAGACTTCAATGCAAAAATAGGTAGAGAGCAAACTAATAAAAAAGTGGCCGGTATGGAAAGCCTACATACAACTTCAAATGATAATGGATGGAGAGTCATCAACCTGGCAGAAGCCAAAGGACTGCAGATTAGCAGTACCAGACTACAAAGAAAGGATATACACAACAAACTTGGAAATCATGTGACAAGAGAACCTATAATCAAATAGATCACATTTTAATTAACAACAGAAATGCATCAAACATACAGCAAGTCAGAAGTTATAGAGGAGCTGAGTGCCACAGTGACCACTTCCTCGTTGGAGCAAAATTTAAAATAAAACTTAAGAGAGCTTTCTATACTAAATTACAAAGATTACACCCAACATATAACAGAGAAAAACTACAAGACATTACAGTCAAAGAGAAATTTACAGATGAAATAAAATGTAAACTTGAAACTCTGCAAAACCCTTTGGAGGAAAGCGTTGACCAAACTTGGTTGAACATCAAGAATACAATTCAATCTACCGCAGAAGAATGTCTCGGTGTGTTAACCACGCATAGAAAGAACAGATGGTTCAATCAAAAATGTGAAGAAGCAGTCATTAGGAAGAAGAATGCCAGACATGTATGGTTAAATGACATCAATAACATCCAAAAGGAAGAGCATTATAGAAATGAATGTAAAGAGGCTACAAAAATAGTCAGACAGCAGAAGCGAGAATATATGAGTAATATAATCAAAGATATGGAAACTAATCACCAGAAAAATGAATCCAGAAATTTTTTAAAGAACTGAAGTCAATGAAACGAGGGCACCAACAAAACACATATGGTTTAAAAGACAAAAATGGGAATATGATAAATACCAATGAGGAAATGTGCAACACATGGAAAGAATATTTTATTGAATTACTAAATTGTGAAGCTCCAAGTAACATTTTCCCACAGGAAGAGGTTCTAACATGCGAACCACAAATTGAAGAACCTACATTTGAAGAAATCCTATATGTAATCACACGACTTAAAAACAATAAGGCAACTGGGACTGATGGAATTGCTGCTGAATTTATAAAGGCAGGTGGCCATGCATTACATCTAAAGCTATACGAACTAATAATAAAAATCTGGAGGACAGAAGAATTACCCCATGACTGGAAAGAGTCATTATTGATACCTATCTTTAAGAAAGGAGACAAGTTCCAATGTGGAAATTATAGAGGAATATCACTACTGTCCACAAGCTATAAGATACTATCCGCAGTATTACTAAATAGACTAAAACCATATTCAGAAGACATATTAGGTGACTACCAGGCGGGTTTTAGACAAAACAGATCAACAATAGATCAGATATTTATCTTACGACAAATAGCCGAGAAACATTGGGAATATAAAAGAGATCTCCATAACATTTTTGTGGATTTTAAAAAGGCTTATGATAGTGTCCATAGGAATAGTCTATGGAATGCTATGCAGGAATTTGGAATACCAAGGAAGTTAATCAACATGACCAGACTATGCATGGAAGATACTTATAATATAGTAACATATAAAGGCAGGAAATCAGACCCCTTCCAAATAACATCTGGCTTGAAACAGGGTGATGCACTATCGCCGCTACTCTTCAATCTGGCTCTAGAGAAAGTTGTAAGGAAGGTAAAGGAGGAATGTGATATTGGAGGAACATCCAAGCTGCTTGGTTATGCAGATGATATAGATATTATAGGGCAAAGTGAACAAAAGACATTGGAAATATTGACTCACTTAAAGGAAAAAGCCCAACAGATGGGGCTGGTTATCAACCAAGATAAGACAGAATATATGGTAATTTCAAGAGACGGAATGGCTAAAAACTCTGGCCACATACAAATAGATAATATGACCATTAAAAGAACGGAAACATACAAATACCGGGTTACAATCTTCAACTGCTCCAACATCATAAGGGAAGAAATACAAACTAGAATCAACTCTGGAAATAAGATATACTATGCACTACAACATCTACTAAAATCAAAGGCGCTATCTCGTAACACCAAAATCACAATATACAAAACACTGATCAGACCAGTTGTGCTGTATGGCTCTGAAACCTGGAGTACAACGAAAGGAGACGAAGCCTTGTTACAAACCTTTGAGAACAAAATTTTAAGACGCATCTTTGGACCCATTAGGGATACACAAAGTGGAGAGTGGAAAAGAAGAAGTAACAAAGACATTTATGATCTGTTTAAGTCCCCGCTAATCACTGGTATCATGAAGGCTAATAGACTACAATGGCTGGGGCATATAGAAAGAATGGAAGATAATAGGGAAACAAAACTCGTTTACACTCAGGAAATAAATGACCGCAGACCCCGAGGTAGACCAAGAAGGCGGTGGAGAGATAATACATTGTCAACAACTCATGTGTCAGGCATCATCGGATTACTTCTTCCACACCACACAAGAAACTTGCAAGTCGTGTGAAAGGAATTGAATGGTACATTTAATTGCCGTTGGCTCTTTACAAGTACATACCAGTCGCTATCAAACCACACACAAAGCCACAGAATTGCCTATCACTAGTTTCCTAAACCCTATTGCTAATCTCTATCTATTTGGTTACACAAAACTCCTATCAATATCTAACGATCTGCTCTCTACAATGTCAGTCCCCGTCTGACTAGTTGGCTTCCCGTGGTTACACACCACGCGGAAGGACCTTGACACGTCCTTCGGCTTTCTGCGTGCCGTGATGCTTGGCACGCTTACATTAGCTGTCTCTTGGTGATTTGCAATCGTGGCTATTATGTAGGCGTGATTCTGTCGTGACCAGAGTGCTGACTATCTGGTCACCGTCTCCGTGTCTCATGAGAGAACTAGTTAATAGTCCCCCTATTCTCTTACCTACCCTGCCCCTACATCACCTCTATTCTATTTGAGGTTGACCACTCTTCCCGTTGGTGTACTCTCTTGGGGCATACCTCCGCCCCTTCTATTGCAGTCTTTGACACACACCCTCCCCTCCTGTGTTGCGTCATCAACTTTGAGTCATTGGTTGTGACGCAAGAGGTTTCTAAAAAATTAGTGTCTCTAATTTTTGTCAAAGACTGTAGATAACCTGGCTTT
The DNA here is from genome assembly GCA_014155875.1 of Cepaea nemoralis. Classification (NCBI taxonomy): domain Eukaryota; kingdom Metazoa; phylum Mollusca; class Gastropoda; order Stylommatophora; family Helicidae; genus Cepaea; species Cepaea nemoralis. The sequence continues at coordinate 26,015 of JACEFZ010016523.1, read as the reverse complement.
GGGTAACTACATAGACTTCTACTGACTAATGTCACACTGTAGTATGACTTTACTTGGCTACTGGCAATCGCCACAAACTTGTCTGGTTGGCGTGAGCCCTCTTCTCAATCGCAATATTATATTAATTAGAGGTATGTCTGAACCGGACCGTTGTCTTATAAGACCTGCCCTCCAATAGTAAATTAACTTACTACCCATACAAAGTTGACTTTCTTAGGGTCAACACATGAATTGCTTCATGTCCCCCATATAATATTAAACAACCATTACCCAAGCTGTGTGCGACAGGCTTTACCTACTTCGCTTCCGCGTGTAAAGTTATATTTCACTGTTAAGTTAGTGTTTCGTTGTCTATTATGTCCCCTGATCCGAAGTTATCTCCCTTTGATCTATGAAATATGTCTGCAATTTATATGTTTGTTTTTCTGGTTGTTTGCGTGTTTGGATGTAATTACTAATATAGTCTACCTTCTAACATGTATATCTATCCTATCATGTGTATGTAAGTTAGTTTTTCAAGTGCCATAATTCGGTTAAATGTGGCCACAAACAAGTGTATAACACTAATTCGTGACTACGTTTCCGTCTTATGAGACTTAAAATCCTTTATCTAAGATCTAAACTAAACTACACACAACACATTCATCACAGCACATTTTCAACATTGAACGCAAATATTTGACGCAGACAAAAAATAAAAAGTCGCGTTGAGCGGCAGAAAAATCCGCTGACCAATCTCACTCTCTCTTCTATATTTTTACATTCGCTCTCACATTCACACTTCTGTCACACATCTTTTACTTTCACACTTATGTCACACATCTTTCACCCTTCCAATTATTTAAAAACCTTGGAGTGACACTGTACAAGTTCGGCTCAGTTTGAGAAAGTTGAGCTCAATGACTGTGCGTAAATCGCTGCACGAGTCATATATATACAACATATTTATATGTAAGTACAAAGGGTTGATGGTTTATACCCTTGGTCTTAGTGACCAACTATATTTTACTGTAATCATACTCTAACTACTGACACTACTACTACTTCTATAAATGTGTATTTAATGTGTTAACTATTTTAATCTATTTTGCCACATTAATCCTAAGATATGCTTACATTAATACTAATATTTATCTAATTTAAGGGATGTAATCTAATTATTTAAAATGAAATTGATGTGAGATGAGTTATGTAACTTTCTGAAATGGGTACTGTGAAATGTAATGAATTATGTACCTTTCTAAAATGGGTAATGTGACAATAAATTATGTACCTTTCTAACATGGGTAATTTGAAATATGACAAAATTATAACTGATGTTTTTAATTGAACAAAAAAAAAATATATGACTGATATTCTTAATCTAAATGGTGTAAATGATGTATATTTAATTGTCTAACATTTTTATCCTATTATGGTGTAAATTAATCATAATAATAACTGATCATGTTTGTTAAATGGAATGGTTCATTAAGATGGAATGAAAGCAACTGAAATGAAACAAAGTGGAATGTAATAACCTAAATGTTACTATTCCTATCTAAACTACTATCTAATCTACTTTTAGGGTAAGTAGGTGGGTAAAGTAATGATTTATGTAAACTACTAAAAAAAAATGAAAATTATTTTATTTCCTAACTCTAAGTGTAAATTACAGTTACCTATTCTACCTATAATTTATCACACTATTAAAATATTATAATACATATCACAATAAGTATTTATATACATAGTATTCAAATACCCCAGGTTAGTTGTTGCCCCAATGTTCAGAAATTGCTTTCATTGGCATACTATATAATTACACTTGTCCTGGGTATATTAAATACAATACACAGTCATACTTGTGTCCTATGGGTATAGCACCTGTAGAGTTCGCTTGTGTCGTAGACCAGTATTCTTAGTGTCTGTATTTATGGACTGTTCTGACACTGTTTTTCTCTGCTTAACACAAATGATTCACCGGACACATATGGAGCTTAGTACATAACGAGCTGTTCCAGTTCACACGGTGATATATTTGTTTTTCGGAGCACAGTTCTTCTTTTGATGTCTACGGACACATGGTAGATCACTGTTCTTAGTACATAGTTTAGCTACAATGTCTATGTATTCATACACTATTTTACATAGAATACTATACTGTACTAATTTTAACAATTATTACTCTACACACCTATGTGGAATCTCTGGTATTTCTACCTCAGATGGTCGACTAAGGGTATCAGCCAGAATGTTGTCCTTACCCTTAATATGTTCTATACTAAAAGTATAGTTTTGAAGAATCAGCGACCACCTGTATATACGGTCATTCCGATGGACACCACTTTGTATGACCGTGATTGGGGAGTTGTCAGTCTGGACAATGAAGTGCACACCCGCTAGAAATCGATGGAGCTTTCTCACCGCATAGATGACGCTTAGGGCTTCCAACTCTGATATGGAATATCTGGACTCAGCAGGTGTGATCTTACGGCTCACGTAGCAAATCGGGTGGAAGATGCCCTCATAAAATTGGCCTAGTACTGCAGCGATGGAGATTCTGCTGGCATCTGTCCTAAGATAATAAACGAGCCTAGGATTAGGCAAGCGGAGGATTGGTACATTACTAAAAAGGATTTTCAATTTTGACAATGCAGAAATTAATAATGCATCTTTGACATCTAATTTTACAGATGCTTTTAAAACATTGGAAAATACACTTGTAATTTCCGCTAAATTTGGTATAAATTTACTATAGTAATTTACTAGCCCCAAAAGGCTTCTGACCTGTTTCTTTGTGGTAGGCATGGTCAGATTCATAATTTTTGTAATAATTCTATTATCAGTCTTAAGTTGACCTTGTGAAATGACATGACCCAAAAAGTCAATTTCTTTTAGGCCCAATTCAACTTTGCTCGGTTTGACAGTGAGACCGAAGAGTCGCAACCTATCAAAGACATGTCTTAGTTTCAGTAAGTGTGTTGTCCAGTCATCAGTATGGACACATATATCATCTATATAAGTCACTGTATTCGTCACTCCATGCAGTAGATCTCTAGTTAAGCGTACGAAAGTGGCAGGAGCATTTCGAAGTCCGAAAGGAAGAAAACGCCACTCGTAAAGTCCTAAAGGAGGTGAAAACGCAGTCAGATGAATAGATTCAGTCTGCATAGGGACCTGCCAATATCCCTTAGTAAGATCTAATTTAGAAAAGATTTTGGAGGTGGACATGTCAAGGATAAGATCTTCGCAGGAAGGAATTGGTTCTGCGTCGATCTTAGTGACGTTGTTGAGTTTTCGATAGTCCACACACAGACGAATTGTGGAGTCTTTTTTCTTAACTAGGACGATTGGAAAGGAGTACTCAGATGTAGATTTCTGGATAATCCCACTAGCTTCTAAATTAAGAATTTCCTTATTTAGACTTTCTCTATAGCTGAGTGGGATAGAGTACGGCCTGCATTTAATAGGCTTAGAGTCCGAAAGAAGAATGGAGTGCTCGATTCTGTCCGTCCTACCTGGAATGTCAGAAAATATGTCTTTGTACTTCTGTCACTAATTCTAGTAAGTTGTCGTCGTTGACTGTCTGTCAGTCCCTGTTCTATACGTATGCTATCTAATGTCGCAGTCTTGTCTACAATGGGAACAGGTAGTTCCATTACCGTCGTCGTCTACCTGATTCAGTACGGTGGTGGTGCTAAGTGCGTATTCTGTAAGCTCACTAGGTGTATGGATATCGTCGGATTTGCCAGTCTCGCTAACTAGTGTAGTTGCGTTGTGTATGTCTGTCGTCTGATCACTAGATGTGGGTGCACTGTGTTCGTCTGTCTCTACTTCTGTCTCCTGTCGTGAAAAGTAAGGTTTCAGCATGTTGACATGGAATATCTTTAAGTGTCCGTTTATTGATATTTCATAGTCAACATCTGAAATTTTACGTACCACCTTGAATGGCCCTTGCCATGAGGTCAATAATAAATTTCGTTTGTCTGGAAGTAACAAAAGTATGTCTTGATCTGGTTCAAGATCAATTGTTCTTGCACCTTTGTTTGCATATTGGCGGTAGATTTGACCCTTCCTCTCCAAAGCTGCCTTAGCTATAATACACGATTTCATGATTTTGTCTCGTGTTTCTGTCACCATTTCGTAAGGTGTTTTTGGTGTGGGAATTTCGATAGAATTAGTTATTGCCTGATGGTAAATGGTTAGGGGTCCACGTGGGTTAGCCCCGTACACTAATTCAAACGGTGAGAAACCCGTGCTTGAATGGGGAATCTCCCGATAAGCGAACAGCACTGTTGGTAACAGTGTATCCCAATCAGCTGGGTTTTCTGCTGTCACTTTAGCCAGCATATGCTTAAGATCTCCGTTAATTTTTTCTACTATTCCATTGCTGGCTGGATGGTATGCTGTTGTAAAATGTTGTTTAATACCTAACATTTTTGTAAGGGCTTGCGTTGCAGCCGATATGAATTGAGTTCCACGATCGGATAATATGGTCCGTGGAAATCCGAATCGTGAGAACAGGTGTAGAAATACATTGGCAACGTCTTTGGAGGTGATGTATTTCAAAGCTACTGCCTCGACCCACCTTGAACAAAGGTCGACCATCGTTAATATGAAGCGATTTCCTTTGCTGGACACCTGATTCAGGGGTCCAACAATATCTACCGCCACACTCTCAAATGGCCTAGAAGCCAGTGTAGAAGGTTGTACTTCAGCTGTAGGATGTTTACCCTTACGTACTAATTGTTGACAGACATTACAAGAACGGCAAAATAATTTTATATCATTGCAAAAACCTGGCCAATAAAAATGAGCCTGAATTCTGGCCCTGGTTTTGTCGTATGCAAGGTGACCAGCAAACGGTGACTCATGTGCAATCTTTAGCACAGTAAGGCGGTGTTGTACAGGTAACACCGTTTGCTGAATCTCATGGTTATCAGTTGTGTAATATCTAGTAAGAATGCCATTGTTAAGCCTAAAGAACCATGATGCATTTTTGGTCACTTTGGCTCTCTCTTTTAATAATTTTAAATATGGAGACACACTAGGATCAGCTTTCTGCTGTTCTATGAATTTCTGTCTGTTGGTATCATCTGTGCCAGTTGGAGAAAGCAACAGTAGTCTCTCATCTTGTAGCGTGTCTTGATGTTTTACTGTGTCTGCTCTTGTTGTTGCATTAGCTGCATTTAATCTTTCCCATGCAGCTATTTCATCGCTAGTACATTGTTTTAGTTGGGGTAAGCAACCCAAAATCAAATCAGTACAAGGGTTGTCAAGTATTGCACAAGTAAAGGTACCAGAAAGGAAAGGAGTGTTAATACGGGCTTTGGCCAAAGGGTAAATTTCAATGTTACCCGAAAAGGTTCGGCATTTGACAGAGTCGCCTGTATAATCACGTGGACTCACTAGATCCTTTCTAAGACCAATAAGGGTGCTGCCGCTGTCCAGCAAACATTGGCATGGTGTATCATTGACCATTGCATTGTGGAACACCAAATTGCCTCTGGAGGCTAATGCTGCATTCACATTCTCAGTTGAGCATGTGACTGTATGTCCACATTCTAATTTTGCGTCTGCATGAAATTGGTGACATCGTTCACAACTGTCAAAGCTTAATACATCGTTTACACAACACACATCTTCAGATTGTTTAAACGGTAAATCATTTTCAATCTCACACTCAGTCTCACTACCACTATCAGAAGATGTATCAATCAAAATAGCATTGTTAGCTTTCATACGTTGGCGGCCAAGGCACTTATTTGAATAATGGCCATAGCTGGAACAAAAGAAGCATTTGATTGCACGCCTGTATGCAGATCTTTTGTTTTGTTGCTTCTTAATAACATTTTCAAGATGCGCCGGATAATTTGGCGATTTGTCACACATAGAATCAGTGTCCCCTCTGCTGTGTGTCCACCGTGACGAGGTAGAGGGGCTTGTGCGTCCCAATGACCCCAAGAGCTATGCCGACGGTAGCACAGCTACTGGTAGGGCCACCCATGTCGGACAGGTCAAGGGAGAGGGACCAGACGAAGAGACACACAAACCTGCTGCCTTGTAGGTAGACTGGGGACAGTCAAAGGCTAGGGAAAGCACCCCAAATACATGCTTGTCGAAATCGGATGCACTGAGCCACAGGCTTGACAAAGCAGTGCAACGTGAAACCTGCTGCCTTGTAGGTAGACTGGGGACAGTCAAAGGCTAGGGAAAGCATCCCGAATAAATGCTTGTCGAAACCGGATGTACTGAGCCACAGGCTTGACAAAGCAGTGCAACGTAACTTAATTCATGATGTCACAAATCAAAATTAATCGATATGGTGCTAATCCCGTGAAGTCCCATCAGGCGGTGATAGTGCCGGGCCCCCTGCCTCGAGGGGGTCCACCCATGACTACTGGTGGTCACCTTCCCCTGTGCTGTGGAGTCAAGGCACAGAGGAGTAGGTTAAGAGCTATTGACCAAATACCCCGGACACTCAACATACTACAGTGGAATGCCGAAGGAGTTTACAAGAAGAAAGACTCCCTAACACAGCGTCTTCATAAAGATAGAATAGATGTGGCATGCATTCAAGAGACACACCTCAACGCCAATCACAAATTCTCAGTCAGAGGATATCAGGCCACACGTTTCGACCGCGAAGGACACAAAGGAGGAGTTCTAATACTTACACGAAATACAATACCTTGCAGCGAAGTATCTGTGATCTCTAACAACCAAACGGAAATTATAGGTGTTGATATAATGATAAAGGACGTGAAAATAAGAATCTACAATCTGTATAGCCCAGCAGATAAGGACCTTACACTCTCAAACATGAAAATAACTGACACAAACTGCATTATTGTCGGAGACTTTAATAGCCGTTCAGAAAGATGGGGATACCCAGATACTGACAAAAGAGGAGATGAATTGGAGGACTGGGAAATAGACTCAAATCTCCATCTACTCAACAAAGCGGATGACACACCGAGCTTCTACTCCAGAAGATGGCTTACCACTTCTACTCCAGACTTAGCTTTCTGCACAGGAGACATCCTCCACAAAATCGATCGCCATGTGCTGGACCAATTAGCAGGTAGTGACCACAGACCAATCAAGCTTGAAATGAATATGGAGTATGTTCCACAGGAGCAAAAGCCCTTGCCCCGCTGGAATTACAAACGAGCAGATTGGGACAGATTTGCCATACTAACAGACAAATATTGTGAAAACATAAATACACGATATGGCAACATAAAGCAAATGGTGGAAAGTCTAAACAGAGCGATAATACAGGCAGCCACTGAGTCCATTCCAAGAGGAGCGAGGAAAAATTACAAACCATACTGGACTGAAGAACTACAAAGTTTGGAGGACAAAGTTGAAGATGCCAGGAAGACAGCAGAGAGAGAACAAACAATTGAAGCAAACATCTCTCTCAAAGCCATCTCAGCAAAATATAAAAGAACAGTAAATCAAACAACAAGAGATTGTTGGAGGGAAAAAACAGAAAACCTGAATTTTGACAGGGATGGAAACAAACTATGGAAACTAGTGAAAGCCATGAACAATGAAGGACCTAGAAACAAACAAATAACAATTAAACAAGGAAATGCCTTGCTTACAGGCAAAAAGGCTGCAAATGCACTAATGGAACACTATGCAAATGCAAACCACATTGATATTACAACCGAACAGAAGAAAGCAATCAAAGACAAACAGATACATCATAGAAATAAAGAGACAGCAGCAGAATATATGATGGCAAATCTAACAATGGAAGAAATGGAACAGGCAATGAATACCCTAAAAAAGAAGAAATCACCAGGAAAGGATGGAATCACAAATGAAATGCTAATAGGACTAGGCACCAAGGCAAAGAAGAAACTACTAGCAGTCCTAAATAACAGCTGGAAGAGAGGAATAGTCCCACAGGCATGGAAGGAAGCTATACTAATACCAGTCCCAAAGAAAGGAAAAGACCTGGAAGAACCAAATGGCTATCGACCTATCAGTCTACTTAGCTGTGTAGGAAAATTAATGGAACGCATTATCAATGGCAGGCTAACATGGCATCTGGAAGAAAACAAACTCTTAACACCACACCAAGCAGGATTCAGAAAATACAGATCCACTGAAGATCAAATAACCTATATAGCTCAGGAAATAGAGGATGCCTTCCAAGAGAAAAAGCACACACTAGCAGTCTGGATAGATTTAGAAAAAGCATTTGATAAAGTATGGAAGGAAGGACTGAAAGTAAAACTGCAAAAACATGCATGTTTGTGGAAAAATGTATAAATGGATCAGCCACTACCTTGAGAACAGAACTGCCAGGACAAAAGTACAAGGACAAACAAGCAAAATGATGCTGCTGGAGCAAGGTGTCCCCCAAGGAGGAGTTCTTTCACCAACATTATTCCTAGCATATATAAATGACATCACAGAAAATTTTCCAGCCAGAGTACACACATCCTCCTTTGCAGATGACCTAGCCATATGGACATCTGAAGAATATATTAGGACAGCTAACAGCAGAATACAGCAAGCCTTATTAGCGCTAGAGGACTGGTCAAAATCATGGCTAGTGAAGATAAGTGAGGAGAAAACAACATGCACAGTGTTCTCCCTCTCAAATAAAACTCAGCAACCTAAGCTGGTATTGAATGGAAAAATATTGCGCCATGAAGAAAATCCAAACTATCTAGGAGTCACCTTTGATCGTCGCCTGACATGGAAGACACAGGTTGAGAAAAATCGAACAAGAGCAAGGCAGAGAATGGCAATCATGAAAAAGCTTGCTGGTACAACGTGGGGAGCAGATGAGAAAGTTCTCAAGAAGTTATATACTGGACGGGTGAGGCCAGTACTGGAATATGGCATTGCAGCTTGGGCAACAGCAGGTAAGTCAAACTTTAACAAAATAAGTAGAGTCCAAAACCAAGGAATGCGAATCATAACTGGAAGCCTGAAGACAACGCCTATTAATGAACTAGAAAAGATCACTTGTTTACAACCAATGCAGGATAGAAGAGATAGCAGAGCCCAGCAACAAGCAGAAAAAATTAGAAGATTGACAGACCACCCTATGTACAACAGATTTAATGGTTTTGGAAAGGGAAGACTGAAGCGTAGCAACTTGTAGAAACTGCAAAACGAAGGATTAGGGCAGATCCTATACTTAACATATCAACAGTCAAGCCCATACACAATGCAGACAAGTTCCCAGCTTGGAGACAGCAGCAACTGCCTGAGATGATAGAAAACATTCCTGGTATTGAGAAAAAGAACACTCAGCATGAAACCGAAAGAAGAGAAATAACCCTAAACTACATAAAAGAACATTACCCAAGCAGGAATTGGACCATGCATATACAGATGGATCAGCCAAAAATTCAATAGAGAATGGAGGAGGAGGAATTCTCCTAAATTTAAAAAATGGAGTGAAAAAAACACATTCAATGGCAACTGGAAAATTTTCAAGTAACTAAGTACTTTAACTACATACAGGTTGACATTTAAAGGTGCATGAAGACCCAGAGGCATGAAATGGAATATTGCTTGGATAGCAAATCCATTATGTGGAAAGTCCAAATCGAAAGCTCGCTCTGTGGGCTTCATAAAAGGTGGAAAAGTGTCCTAGTGGCACGAAATGGAATATTGCTTGGATAGCAAATCCATTACGTGGAAAGTCCGAATCAAAAGCCCATTGTGTGGGCTTCATAAAAGGTGGAAAAGTGTCCTAGTGGCATGAAATGGAATATTGCTTGGATAGCAAATCCATTACGTGGAAAGTCCGTATCTAAAGCCCACTGTGTGGACTTCATAAAAGGTGGAAAAGTGTCCTAGTGGCACGAAATGGAATATTGCTTGGATAGCAAATCCATTACATGGAAAGTCCGAATCGAAAGCTCACTGTGTGGATGTCATCTGCAGACTGCATACTTCTGGTTTCCGGAAGAACAGCCTATGGTGAACGGAAGGCCCAATATACGGAAGTGAGGCTAAGCAGCCATGTGCAGGACGTGACGATTCCTTGGGTGAGCCCAGTACCAGAGCGCTATGTATCGGCTCTGCAATTATGGAAGCCTCCTTGGATGGCGGGGAATGCCCATGGTCTGCCCCTGCCTTCCCTTGAGGGCTGACCAGGATCTTTGGCTGTTCTATATGGACCAGCTGGGATGGGGGATAACACCACAACAGTGAGAGTCAAACGTCCTAAGAAACCCCCGGGAAGGTTAACCCGGTCAACAAATGCCCGCAGAAGTCGGATGTGTCGGCCTAACGGCGCAAGAACGCAGCCCTGCTGTAAACAGGCACAACGCAATCACATCCGAAAAAAAACTCCGGATGAACGAAGAAGAAGAAGAATCAGTGTCATGCAAAAGTTGACAGTAAATACATTTTGACACTTTCCTATCTTTCTGGTCGATTTTCTGAAAAGGTTTTCTATTGCTCTGATAGTTTTTAGGTTGGTCTTTCGCAAAAGAAACTATCTCAGAGTCATTTGAGGTCTTGAAAATATCTCTGTTAGAAGAAAAATACGCAGAGCCTTTCTTTTCGAACTGCTCTATGTTCTCAATGTCTGACTACTGCAAAAATTTAGCAAAAGGAGATGGTATAGTGGATATGACTTTATCCATGGCTATTACATTTTTGAGTCTATCAAAGTCTTTTCCTATGTTAGCTGCTTTAAGCCATCTATCTAGTACACTCTGAACATTTGAGACATAATCAATGAAAGTCTCACTAGGTTTAGGTTTTAAATTTGAGAACTGAACCTGATACCCAGGGGCATCAAGTAAAAAGTGTTGCATTATCCTATCATGTATGTATTGATAGTTAGATCTAAGATCAGATGGTATAGATTCTATCACTTTAAGGGGCTCACCACTCAGGTTCTTCATATAAATCATAGCCCACATCTCTATTGGAACTTGGTGATATTTAAATTGATACTCGACATTTTCTGTCCAGGCTGATATGGAATCTTCTTTACAATATGGTTTGATAATATTTTTGTATTTGTTGAACTTATTTTCTTCTTGTTGACTTTTTAGTTTAGTGGCAGAGATCTCTGCGTGTGAGTCTACATCCATACCTTTCATCCTTAATTGTGTCTCTGATTCAACTTGTATTTGTTTTTCCTTAACTCTAGCCATTTCATCTATCTCTTTTTGCTTTAGTTCTCTCTCCTGATCTAGTTGCTTTTGCTTTAATTCTAGTTCTTTATGTTTAATCTCTATTTCTTTCTGTTTATTTTCCTTATCCTGTTCTAACTGTTGTTGTTTTACTTCTAATTCTTTTTGCTTAATCTGTTTGTCATCTTCTAGCTGTCTTTGTTTTGTTATTTCAGCTAGTTGAGCAATCTCCTTTTGATGTTGTCTATCTCGTGCGCGTTCATCTCTTTCTGCATTCTCTTTTCGTATACTTTCAGCAGTCTCAGCATCTTTTGCTTCTTTAAATTTCTGATCAGCATATTGTTCCAGCTCTTTACCTGTGTATTGTAATAGCTTACCAGTTTTTATAAAGTCTTCTAATGTTGCCATGTTGTTAGGTAATTAGCTGGCGTTGACCTATGCTGAACTCTCTAATCACTTATTTTTATTTGCTATGCTATGTTACTTAATATCTGAGCACCGCAACTTGCACTCTTTATATATACCTGAAAAATTTAATCCTGAAAACCAAAACCCAGAGCACAAAAGTATGCTAATGCATCACAAGCTGAAAAAGAGATGCACTATTAATCACATTGCATGCCAACAATATTGGTTCTACTCAACTTAATGTTCCCGAGAATCAGGGAACAACAATCCGGTAACACAGGTCACCTTGTTCGCCACTTCAGCACAGAAACGAGTCTTCTAATTAGGTCACCTTGTTTGGCACCTCGACATACACACGCGTTTTGTAATCAGCTGTTGATCACCCTGGTTTACAGAGCAGCAACAATTAACACATAGTAAACGACAAGTAATATTCCTGACAACTTAGAACAATGACAATGACATACCCACGAACAAACAGAATATGGTTTAATTAATATTAAATTGTCAATGTCCTGTCTTCGTTCTAACTTTTATTTATGCCTTTCGTCACTGACCTAATTTAATCTATGTAAGCGTTGTGCATACCAAGTCTAACTCGCCTGCCTGAAAGTAGTACCCTCGTGACGGTAAACGCAAGAAAAAGTACGAAAAAAAAAAAACAATCAATAACTGTTTTGAAATAAATAAAAATATAATAATATTGTTTAAATAAATAAATATATTCAATTACTACTTGAAATAAACAAATAATAGGTTGTATAAAGTAAAGATTCAGGCGGGCAGCAGCTTGGAAATCTGTAAACAGTGAGACGCTGAATGCAAATGGCGCAGACCAACTGTTCGTCAGTCGGAATACGTCAGAGGCGTAGCGCTATTTTTAGCTTCCACAAATCGATAATGTTGCTGGCTGTGTATCGCTCCGCCATGAATCATAGTTGATCGTTATTCATAAATAAATACATAATTACATGAATAATTACATGAGTAAAGAAAGAAAATAATAATATCAATACTTACACTTTGAAGAACACATAATTTAAGTAAATAATATATTAATAAACACAAATAAGCATTATTTCGTCACGATAGGCACCGTTTCGTTAGCAACTTGACCTAGTTTGCACACGTCATCGTTACTGACACAAATTAAATTCACTACTTCACTATTTGTAACCTTAGTCAAGAGCCGTGGGTGAGTGTATTAGCTTGAACTTTCGTCCAAGCCACACTTTTGACACCACATTAATCCGTGCCTGTCAACAACTCATGTGTCAGGCATCATCGGATTACTTCTTCCACACCACACAAGAAACTTGCAAGTCGTGTGAAAGGAATTGAATGGTACATTTAATTGCCGTTGGCTCTTTACAAGTACATACCAGTCGCTATCAAACCACACACAAAGCCACAGAATTGCCTATCACTAGTTTCCTAAACCCTATTGCTAATCTCTATCTATTTGGTTACACAAAACTCCTATCAATATCTAACGACCTGCTCTCTACAATGTCAGTCCCCGGTCTGACTAGTTGGCTTCCCGTGGTTACACACCACGCGGAAGGACCTTGACACGACCTTCGGCTTTCTGCGTGCCGTGATGTTTGGCACGCTTACATTAGCTGTCTCTTGGTGATTTGCAATCGTGGCTATTATGTAGGCGTGATTCTGTCGTGACCAGAGTGCTGACTATCTGGTCAACGTCTCCGTGTCTCATGAGAGAACTAGTTAATAGTCCCCTATTCTCTTACCTACCCTGCCCTTACATCACCTCTATTCTATTCGAGGTTGACCACTCTTCCCGTTGGTGTACTCTCTTGGGGCATACCTCCGCCCCTTCTATTGCAGTCTTTGACATACATGTACAGACCTACAAGCACTTGGAATCAACGACTGGCAAGAGAAGGTCCACCAGAGAGACGAATGGAGACGGATTGTATTTGCAGCAAAGAACCTCAATGGCTCGGAACGCTGAAGAAGAAGAAGAAGAAGAAGAAGGAGAAGAAGACGAAGAAGAAGAAGAAGAAGAAGAAGAAGAAGAAGAAGAAGAAGAAGAAGAAGAAGAAGAAGAAGAAGAAGAAGAAGAAGAAGAAGAAGAAGAAAAGACACTGCGCCAGGACCCGAGTCAGATACTCCCATATGAAAGATATGAGCGATGGAGATCTGGAGGAGATGGCTACTTGTTTTAAATGTTTTAATCTGAGCATTAGCACAGCATCAGTGCCCACAAGAGTGGGTGCACAGATATTTACGAGGGGAAGTCAATAAGTAAGTCACAAATGGCTGTAGAAAAATAACTAAATATGATAACAACTTGAAACCAGTTTATTTTTATACATACATTGTCCCTTTATTTCTCAACATAATTTCCAACAACATTGATGCTCTTATCCAATCGTTTTATTAGTCCTCCCAACCCGGCTGCATAGACCTGCCTGCTCTGTTTTATAAACCACGTTTTCACTTCACATTCAACTTCGGCGTCATTCGCGAAATGTCTCCCGCCAAGGCAGGTTTTCAGTGGACAAAAAAAGGTGGAAATCGCAAGGGACTAAGTCGGGGTTGTAAGGTGGATGTTCCAGAACTTCCCACTTTAGTTGGTTAATTTTCTCCTGAGTTAATCGAGCCGTATGTGGTCTGGCATTGTCATGAAGAAGCAACACTCCTCTAGTCAGCAGTCCTGGAAATTTCAGTCGATCATGCATTATGCTGTACGCTGAACCATGTGAGCACCCTAGTGCAGATGCTACAGAGTCTATCGTTACTGGCCTGTCACCTCTAATCATCTCTCCCACCCGCGCACGGATGCTTCTGCTGCAATCTCAACAGGATGACCAGATAGGATTTTATCAACAATTTTAGAGCGTCCTTGAGAAAATTTTCTACCCAGCTCTGCACCGCTTTACGGGACAAACATTTGTCAGCATAACCAGGAAGCATTTCCTTATGAATGTCCTTTGCAGGCAGTCCTTTTGCCCACAAAAATCGCACAACAGCACGTTGCTCTTTGGTTGTACACTCCGTAAGTACAGTCGCCATTTTGTTTATGCACTGCGCATGCGCATGAGACACCTAGTGCCACCTGATGAACGGGAATATAAAATTCGATGTTGCTGTCACCTAATGACACCTGTAGAAAACACCAACTACATTTACCTGTCATTCCACAAAACTGTGTGACTTACTTATTGACTCGCCCTCGTAATCCTCTACGCAAGCCAAGCGAGGACCATTCAGGCCTTAACGGCTGTAGAATATTATAGAATAGTTTTGACAAGGTATTGGAAAAGATTGTTTGTTGTTAACCAGCTGGAAAGGGAAAGGCTGCTCCCAAGAGATCTGTGGCGTTTCCGGCCGAGGAAAGAGACGCGCAAAAGGCAGCGACATTTGCTTTTGATGTTTATGAGGGGTTCCAGAATAGATAGGAAACAATGGCAGCAGCAATGGACCTTGATAATACATATAACAGTGTTAGGTATGATCTTTTAATGCACACCCGTATGGAGATAGGCCTTCTTAGTCCCAGTGTCGTGAACTGGATAGCAGTCACTCTGGATTCTCGTAAGGTTGCCTCTTCGTCTCGGTTCATGTGCCTCGGAGGCGTGCATTGTTACACCGGGATTAGCACAAGGATCTGCAATATCGGACGTGATATTCAACGTATACACAAGCAAGATTGCAAGTATTGAAGCACCAGGGATTGGATGGACACTGACATTTGTAGATGATGTGCTTGCGTAAAGGCAATTGGGAGATCCCATTTGGTGATATTTCTTTCTTAGGCAATGAAAAAGCTAAAACCTAGAAAACTGAAAACACTTAAATATAGTGACATTTGTTAGTACCGCTGCAGACAGTTCATATTACCGTGTGAATATGTGAGTTGTGTATTTCAGCTTGAAGGATTTATCTTATTGCTTTTGTTTTGTTGTTTAAGTTCTGCAGCAAGTGCCTGACAAGATGCAGCTAAATATGCAGGCAATAAATCGTGCAATCTATTGTTTGTGTCTTCGTCATTCAAATTCACTACAGCAAAACGTTGTTTTTAACATAAATATATGCTAAAAATGCCTCTTTTGTTAATATTGTAGGTAGTGAATGGGTTAACAGAAGCAGCCTTAGCCTAGCCAGTTCACAAAGAAGGATGAGTCTTATCATTCATATAGCACCTGACTTTGAAAAGGACGGGGGAACTTATCCACCCATCCCTGTAGCTCACATTAATAGCTACTAATTCTTATTCCGTGCAAATTGTGGCGTGATTTTCACCAGATAGCTTATCTCTTGCCATTCTTCTAGAGAAAACTTGTGTAGGGAGTAAAAAGGAACATCTATTATCACTTTTAGATTAGACGACCTGAATTTTGAGACCCACGATCTTTTCACGTGGCCCGTCAATAGTTTTTGTACTTAATGCACTTTATAATTGTCCAAAACATGTGTCGATTTCAGGTACATTTAGGAGAACAAGCCAAGAATCAGAAGTTCATGGACAAAGTTTAGGACATATTTCTTGGTTTCTGGTTTACTTCTCAGTTTCATTTCCACGTTTGTCTCTAAACACTTATGGGAATGCCCCGAATGCTGTGATGTCGGTTCCTAAATTAATCAATCAATCAATCAATCAATCAATCAATCAATCAATCAATCAATCTCTAAACACTTTCACAAAGGACCTCACGTTCACTTAAAAAACTATCAGCACTGGAAGTTTTGAAAATTCATTTGAGAGTGACGTAGCAATGCGCACATATGTGTCAGTTGATCGGCAGGCAAGAAGCTCATGGGCTTTTACGGTTCGGGTAAGGGGTGGGGGCGAGGAGAGAAATGTGAACTAAGACTGTGCTGCCGTCAGCAAGAGAACAAGTAAACCGATTATGGAGGTCACGGCAGTAACCAAAGCTGTAACCTGTTGGAGACCCTGACTTTCACCCAGGCAGGCTTTTCCAGCAATTCAGTGATTATGCCCAGGAAGATCGAGAAGGGCTGGGTTCGAAGACAGTGGGTGGAGTCTCCGAGGAGGTCTAGCCTAATAAATATCATGTTGATTTTTGTGCCAGGACACGCTAGTGTAAGAGGAAAGGAGCAATCTGATAGGCTTGTGAGCCTTGCTGCTGTGGACAGCGGACGAGCAATGGGCCCGACTGATGTATTGAGGGCTGCCAGAGAGGCAATGCGATTAACGAATCTGCAATTTTCAACACCATTTGAAAACATCAAGAGAAAAGGGATGGAGGCCAACAAGCGCCGAACAGGGGTTCAAAGAAGAATATTCAGCCAACACAGAACTAGTGTCGTCACCCGCTACACGTAGAAGGAGATACTGCAGAGAGTATCCAAATATTAATGGACGGAATGGTTCGATGTACAGGAAGGATAATCTGACAACCGGTTAGTTAACTAACTATCAGGCTTGGAACGGATGTAGACTGGCAAATACAACATTTACAGTACTGGTGTTAACATGAAGAACAGGTTACGTGAATTTAAAAGAAAATAATCAAGCTTGTGGTAGGGGTTACTGTGGACAGCGGACGAGCAATGACAAATAAAAGCTGTTACAGAGGCAGGACTATTAAACAAATCAAATGATGACAGTTAATTTGCGACCTCGACCAAACTGCAAGAACACTACTTCAAAAAGGGCGAAGTCAAACAAGAGCACTACGTGGGGTGTCAAAGTAGAATTTTCAACAGAATTTGTGTCGGCAGCCACTACACACCGAGGGAGATTAAAAACAATAGTTGCATGTCCTTCACAGGACGTAGCAGTCAACCCCAACATTTTGGCTGTTCGTGATTCTTAGGCAAGTTTTATGTTCAGTAGTTTGCCATTGCTGTCTGAACGAACGGCACCTATACCTTATTCGAAACAACCAGCACTGCTGTGTTTCGAACCCGGTTAAACGGGATTATGAATCGCGTCCGTAAACCCTTGGCCACGGAGTCCAAGGTAGATTAGTTAATTTAAGCACTAGGTTCGTTATGCATTGAGGAGAATTAATCAACTAACTAACAGCGCTATTGATTTTGAAGAAAAAAAAACATACACACAATGGCGGGCCACTGATCGCCGTGATAAATTCAGTAGTTTTAAACTAGGAAGTCAGGATTCTTCCCTGATCTACAGTTGGCATTCACCTACACCGTGTCTGACAGTTGATTCGGAGACCAGACTCGTTTAGTAAGACAGACTACATTTCAACCCACATTGAGATAGACAGATGATAATATAATACACCCTCTTCGACAGCGATAGGTAAAAAAATTGCCACAGAAGTAATAATAGTAGTAATAGCAACAGTAGCAGCAGCACTAATACTGACTGGTAGCTGGCCGTCTTGACAGACGATAGTTTGTAAAATGGAGTTATACCTCCCCGTAACACAAAGTCTGGGCTAAATTTAGAGACAATGTGCTGCCCATGCAGCATGATCCCTCACTCGGCCTGTCTAGTTTACTACAAAGGAAAGATAACATGAATACATCTGGAACAAGACAAGTTGCAGAAGCCAGTGGATCATCAAATGAATACTTTAACTGTCCCCCTTTCGGAGCTTCCATCCTAGACCAGATGCCGATCAAGACTTAGAGCCTGGTCTGTCCTGCATTTTCTCGAACCAGGGTAAGGCGTGTACCCTACCAATTGCACTTCTCCGCCCAAAAGCCATTGACAAAATGTGGGGCGTCGGGTTTGGTGTGCGCCACCTAATACTCGGCGCTAACAGAAAGCAGGCAGTACCATCTACTGTCATACGGTTGCTCAGCCAAATCTGAATAAGACTTGACTCACTTCTACTACTACTACTACTACTACTACTACTACTACTACTACTACTACTACTACTACTACTACTACTACTACTACTACTACTACTACTACTACTACTACTACTACTACTACTACTACTACTACTACTACTACTACTACTACTACTACTACTACTACTACTACTACTACTACTACTACTACTGCTGCTGCTGCTGCTTCTCCTCCTCCTCCTCCTCCTCCTCCTCCTCCTCCTCCTCCTCCTACTACTACTACTACTACTACAACTACTACTACTACTACTACTACTACTACTACTACTACGAGAGAGAGAGAGAGAGAGAGAGCGAGAGAGAGAGAGAGAGAGGAGAGAGAGAGAGAGAGAGAGAGAGAGCGAGAGTAGATAATTTTGCATGAGTAATTAATTGAACATTAACATTTGAAAGAGAAAGATAATAAGTGAAATTAAAAAGAAAGAAAAGAAAGAAAGAGACTCAGAGAAAGGGAGAATAATAAAAAGAGGGAGAGAAAGAGGTTGTCTTGATGAAAGAAAGAAACTATTCTCTTAAATGGTGCAGGGAGAATGACGAAATTTGTCTGCAGATTAGCCGAGAAACAGTATCTCCACTTTACAACAATGTATCTGTTGAATCCCTACACCGGTCAGCTGAACTAAAATACTGACTTCTTGTCTTTGACTTGAGGACGTCAATTACAAATACCTCAGAAGTTGGAATGGATTCGCCTGATGGCGAGGGACGCCTGTAATAGGGACCGCTAACCCACATGCAAACACCAGTTCAGTGCACAAGCCAGAGACAGTAGCACGTTTAAGGACCAAGCTTGTGTTCGATGCGAGCGAGTGAAAAAAAGATTACCGAACAATAGTCAGGATATTTTGACCGAAATATAAATTATAAGTACAGAGTCAGTTACAGTCCTGGATCCGTGATCTTGAATTAGGTCACGAAGTCACGAAATACACTCTCAGCCAGGCTGGCGATAAAATGCCAGACTGTTGGGAATTTGTGATCAAAAGACGGCCAATATAAACCAAATTCGTGAAAATCTTGGAGAGTGTAATCTATTTATACACTACCTTATCTATTTGCGAAATGGAATTGTACAAAATAATAAGTGCTGGTATAAATTGTATTTTTGATAAGTCTCGTCTTCTCTAATCCTCTCTTCTCACGGTGTCCTCCTCCTCCATTTTCACAACACCTTCTTCTTCTTCTCCCTCAGTTCTTCTTCTTGCCCCTCTTGCTCTTCTTGCTCCTCCTCTTTCTTCTTGCTCATCATCATTCACCTCCTCCTCCTCATTCTCCCCCTCTTCTTCTTCTTCTTCTTCTTCTTCTTCTTCTTCTTCTTCTTCTTCTTCTTCTTCTTCTTCTTCTTCTTCTTCTTCTTCTTCTTCTTCTTCTTCTTCTTCTTCTTCTTCTTCTTCTTCTTCTTCTTCTTCTTCTTCTTCTTTCTTCTTCTTCTTCTTCTTCTTCTTCTTCTTCTTTCTTCTTCTTCTTCTTCTTCTTCTTCTTCTTCTTTCTTCTTCTTCTTCTTCTTCTTCTTCTTCTTCTTCTTCTTCTTCTTCTTCTTCTTCTTCTTCTTCTTCTTCTTCTTCTTCTTCTTCTCTCTTCTTCTTCTTCTTCTTCTTTTCTTTCTTCTTCTTCTTCTTCTTCTTCTTCTTCTTCTTCTTCTTCTTCTTCTTCTTCTTCTTCTTCTCTTCTTCTTCTTCTTCTTCTTCTTCTTCTTCTTCTTCTTCTTCTTCTTCTTCTTCTTCTTCTTCTTCTTCTTCTTCTTCTTCTTCTTCTTCTTCTTCTTCTTCTTCTTCTTCTCTTCTTCTTCTTCTTCTTCTTCTTCTTCTTCTTCTTCTCTTCTTCTTCTTCTTCTTCTTCTTCTTCTTCTTCTTCTTCTTCTTCTTCTTCTTCTTCTTCTTCTTCTTCTTCTTCTTCTTCTTCTTCTTCTTCTTCTTCTTCTTCTTCTTCTTCTTCTTCTTCTTCTTCTTCTTCTTCTTCTTCTTCTTCTTCTTCTTCTTCTTCTTCTTCTTCTTCTTCTTCTTCTTCTTCTTCTTCTTCTTCTTCTTCTTCTTCTTCTAGGGCAATGTTAGTTGACATGGGCAGTCACACCTGTCCACCTTTCACTACATTCAGAACCTGTTCTCTTTACCGTCTTGAATTTCTGTTTCGATACAAACTCATAATCGAGTGCCTTGCCGGCTGGGGTGGGCGATCATGCTTCTCCACAAATTGCGATCTCCGACGGCATGGATAATTTAGTGTGTTGACTCCCTTCCGTGCTGTGACACAAGAATCTTCTCATGCTGTCTTCCTCTATCTCTCTTTCCACAAATCTTTCCGGTTGTCACAACATATTTTAATATTTGTCTTCTTATAATGTAAGTAAAAAAACAACAAAAAAAACAAAAAAAACAAAACAAAAAAAAAAACAAACCAAAACAAACAAACAAACAAAAACCGATGACTGCTTCTTTCTGATGTTTGTAATAAGTTGTCTTTGCGACTTAGCTTCCTTCAAAATGTCCAGATTTGGCTGTGCAATTCATTTTCAGCATACAAATACGTACTCTAGTAAATCAACCTTGTGTTGGGGTTAATCACAACGTCCCGCAAAGGACATACAGTTAACAACTTGAGCACCTCTTCTCTTCTCCCATTCTTATCTCTTTCTACTTTGTTAACATGTCCGTGAAGATGGCCCGAAATCGTTAGTATAATCAACAGTTTAACAAGAGACACACATATTGAACATTTCACTGGCTAATTTTTAAACAATGGTGAATAGATTATTGATCCCTGGCCTTGGTCTAAAAGTACATGATCTATAGGCCGGTTACATATGGCTGGACAGATTTGATGTGGAGATGTTTTTGATGCTGACGACTCTATCAGTAGAGTTTGGCATTACATGAAACAAAAATGTTGACGAGATGTAACTAAATATGCCAGGCAATAAATCGTGCAACGTATTGTTTGTGGCTTCAGTGTAAATATTCACTAAGGTAATAGATTGTTTTTGAGAAATAAATGCCCAGGCATAGATCTGTGACAGTGACTTAATGAGGGTGGCTCAATGGCTAAGCGGTCTAGCCATCCGTCGCGCGTTATAAAAGTTCGTTGTCGAACTCTGTCATTAGATTCACGCGTTCAGTTTTCCCAGAGATCCCCGGGGATTGTCGCATGGAGCTACATAACTTACGCTCTATGGTAGGCGCTCTACGGAAAGAGGACAGAGCCATATGGGATAGAACCGGGTGCAATAAAGTCGAACTATCCATCGTGTGCCATGCCGGTAAGCGTGGGCGGTCATGTTTTGCCATCTCACTCGATCACCAGAGTCATGGATCAGCTCCGTGTTTCTGTCTCGACCATGCCACGAGGCCAAACCATCCAGGTATTTACTTCTAGGTCTTCCCCTTGGTCTGTTCCCTTCGATCTTGCCAGTTGTCACCAAGTTCTCCAATTCATTTCTTCTCATAACATGCCCAAAGAATTTTGACTGTCTACGTCTAATGACTCTAATCAGTTTACGATCTTCATTTGTTTCTTGAAGAACTTGTTCATTGGTCTTTCTGGCTGTCCATGGTATTCTTTGCATTTTCCTCAGAAACCACATTTCTACAGCCATCAGATGTTTTTCAGCTTGACTGCTCATTGTTCATGTTTCACATCCATATAAAAGTATAGGTTCTATGTAGCACCTCAACACTCTTTTTGTCGTTTCAATTGACATCTTTTTATTCGTCAGTATGTTTTTATCTTGCTAAAGGCTCTTTTGCCATGGGGATTCTTGTTCTAATTTCTTCGAACATCTCTTCAGTTAAAAGTCGAACATCTTGTCTTTAACTTCTTGTAGCTTTTAGGAAGTTAGTTTGTGATCGTTTGGAATATGATGGGATTATGTGCCATTGTGTGGGGAGTGGACGACTGCCAGGGGTGAATGCATCTTTAGTCAACATGGATTTCGGAATACTAATATATAAAACTGAGTGTTTGTTCATCGGATACCATATAAGGGAAAATAGGGGAAGGGGTGGGGGGGGGGATCCTGGCAACGCAGCCACACGTCCAATGGAGAATTTAGAAATTCTAGAACTCATCAGAATGGTCGAGAGAAGATGGCGCCCAAACACGTTCAACTCGAACGTTTGCAGTGCTCCAGATGTCAACTATTATAGCACAATAGAGCAGGTTGCAGAAGCAAACAGGACGTGTGCGCTCATTGCTCTCTTGCATCCTTTCAGCAGATGCCCCAAAACTATATACTAGACTCAGCAACCTACGGCGCGCGTGCCAAGTCAAACAACAATTGTCAGTCACACGCTGACTGAATTAAGGCACAGTTAGTTAGTTGTATGTCCTTTACAGCAAGTCGCAGTCAACCCCATCATTTTTGGCTATTTGTGATTTCTTGGCAAGTTTACGTTCTGTAGTTTGTAATTGCTTCAAGTGCAGTATTTGATCTAATAAGATAAATCACTAACTGGGGCCTGGGCAGATCAATGAGAATAAAATGTTATAACAGAATCACCAAAGTGAAGTCGATGGAGAGAACTAAAGACATTCAAGGGAATAAAGAGGCGACGAAAAGATGCTGGCACAGGATAAGACCCTCTCTGAGAAAACTTGAGGACAATGTAACTTCACACTTTCTTGTCTGGACCCTACAAGACAAACGAAAAAGCGGGAGATCTAAAATTACGGAGAAGCGGATTACAGACAGAAATGAATAATATTGGGAGGACATGGAGGGAGCTGCAGAAGGAGACGCTCTTCAAGGCCCCATTTCCGGCATAACATTGTTATAACTATAAACACGGTATTCAGCCACGCGCGTGTCAAGTCCTTAACAAGACAACAGATCTCATCTCTCATCTCATCTCATCTTGTTCCTCTTGTACTTTGCGATGTGGAGGTGAAGTATAAACAACGAGAGAGTGCCCAGTCTCGTGGTGTCTGTTGTTCTACCCAAACATGGTTGAATAGTCTATGTAGCCATGCTGTTCCTACTTCTCTTGCTGCTTTAATCAGTTCATTTGGTATTTCATCTTGTCCCGGCGATTTGTTCAATTGGGCTAATCTGACGGCTTCCATAATTTCTTCTTCCAGTATGTCTGGTTCTAGTTCTTTGATGGCATCTGTGTCGGTTTCTTGAATTCCTGTGATATCTGATGTGATGCTGAGAAGTTGTTCGAAGTACAGTGTCCATCTTATTAGGATTTGTTTTTGTTCACTTATTTTTTCTCCATTTTCGCTGTCAATTATTTCAGTTGGGTCAAAGGCTTCTCCTCTGGTTCTCATTGCACTTATCTTTTTGTAGAAGTTTCTAGTTGCCTTCTTGTAGTTTTTCTCTCTTCATTATTCTATTCACATGTCTTCTCGCTATTCTATATTCTATGGAATCACGTTCCTGTTTGCTTTTCAACCACTTTTTATGTTTTTCCTTTCTGTCTTTTATAGCTTCCTTTCCCTTTGCGTTCCACTAACTTGTTATATTCTTTATCCGTTTTTTGCGTTTTTTCGTGGTTCCACATGTCATTTTTGCAGTATTTAACAAGAACACAGATGAGTAACTTGTATACATATATATTTTTATATAGTTGTATCGGTGTTTGTGTATTGTTTGTATGATGACTGAGAGTTTGGCCGCAACGTTCAGTTTGTCACGTGTGATCGTGTTTTAGTATAGCATACCGATTGTACTTCTTGTTTGAGACGATTAATTAACAGCAAATAACGAGCAAACAATACTTATCTTGGTGAACAAGCGGTCGTAATATATGGGAAGCAACTCTGACATCTTAAGACACACGAGTTTAACACAGGTTCTCTGTCCAGTACACCGTTGTGTTAAATTAAAGTTAATTACATACGACTGCATATCCTTTACAGGACGGTTTGCAGTCAACACCAGTCAACAACAGCCAACACCCACAATTATCAGATACCGACATCTGTCTGATTAGTTCTGTTAGTAAGGCAAAATTGATACAATAAGGGAGAGTTGATAATATAGTTCGACAAAGTTGATGATACTATATGGCATAGTTGATGATACAATAAGGCAAACTTGATACAGTAAGGCAGAGTTGTTACAGTATTGAAAAGTTGATACAGTAAGGCAAAGTCGATCCATAAAGCAGAGTTGATACAGTAAGGCAAAGTTGATGATACGGTAAAGCAAACTTAACACAAGATGGCAACGTTGATGATACAGTATGGCAAAGTTGATGATACAGTAAGACAAAGTTGATGAAATGTAATGCAAAGTAGATGATACAGTAAGGCAAAGTTGATGATACAGTAAGGCAAAGTTGATGCAAGTTAAGACAAATGGTGCTATCCCCATCTGGTTTAGACAATTCGTTACTCCACTGGTGATATAGTGAATAGTACACAAGCCGAATTTATTTCCCATAACGATTCTTGGTACCCGTGTAAGCTGGGTAGACCCGAGCGTCTGTCGCAGCTTGTGAGCTATGGCAGGTTCAGTTAGTAATATTAGAACAATCAAAAGTAGCAGTATGTCATCATCTTGCTCTTATCTAGGTAACTGAACACGGGTACATACAGGCAACAATAAATCTGTTCGCTATGAGATCGAATATTTATTGTATTGAATATACAGTTGGCGCAGTGGGTTAACAGCCCGCGCTATATTGTCTTACATATCACAGATAGTTAAACATCAAACACATAGTTGTCATACAACAATCTAGCACACTATCTAGCCTATGTATATATATATCTATGAATATCTATTGAGTCCCTCTCAGGCAGGCCTTGTTGCCTCTCTCAAGTCCGTCTGTCCTCTGCCCGTCTCCTCGTGTCCACATTCGACACGGGCGGTAACTCTGTCCGAGTTCCTCGTGGACCCCGCATTAGGCGGGCCACATCAGTGTCCACGGAACCATGGACTCGATGACCAGCTCTTTCGAGAAGGTTCTAGATTACTCGGATCCTGAGCGACTCGATGCTATCCCTTGGGCTGGAGTTGCAGCCCTCTAATAATATATCTGAAGGTGAGGCGGTGACAGGATCCCCCCTCCCCCCTGATATGATTTGTTCTTGGGTAATTAGATCTGTTCTAATTCTGTCACCGAATCACATAAAGTTGGTGTTTGTAGTTTGGTGGATAGTAACCTGGTAACCTACCTACTAGCACTAAAAACTCATGTATTCTACCATACAACACTTCTCTGATTTGGTGAAGAGATCCATCTGTCTTTCGTGTGCTTAAATATGCTTATCTGACCGAAGTTACGTTGACGTTTTTAGTAGTTGTATTTACAACCCGCCCTTCTCATAGTACCCGAAATGGTACCAAGACAATTAACCTCTATATTAAAGAGGGTTAACAAGACCGAAGTCCTGGCTAAATAAGTACACCTTCAAATCTTGATCTGTGTGTGTATTTCCATACACTTTTACTCTCGTATGTTATATAATGCTAAATATGTAGTTACCTTGTTCTTTTATCCCCCTTAGACTACATGTGTCCCCTGTTGGCTTGTTAGTGTGTTGACTAATAAGTTGATGTTTCTAATAAAGTGATTATTTTAAATTGATAGTGTTGAGTTTTGAGGTTTGTGTAACGTGTGTGCTGAATGTGTGGCGTATTTCCAAGCGTCACGAGTTGGGATAACCTCAATCATGAAATACTGCACTGTGTGCAATACATGATCAGGCCGAGGTTTGGGAAAAAAAAAAAAA